>PNEQ01063114.1:0-20342 GCA_003012365.1 Medauroidea extradentata
TGTTACGATAGTTACGTACAAAACAGTATTTATTGCAGCCTCTTTTGCTTGTATAAATAATAGCGTACTAATTTCTTCGCGTTTCTTGTGATTAATGACTGATACCCCACCTCCCCGGACACCCCTCGATAACACGGACAAATCGTAACTCGGACAGCTTCTCCCCCCTTTTAGTCCGAGTTATCGAGGGTTCACTGTAGTAGGTAGGGCTTGCTGTGCTAAGAGGAAAAAAAATTGAAAACAAAATATGTCTCAGACTCATGGAGCATTAAAAAAAGTAATAACATTAACTGAATACACTGCTGGGTTTCAAACTATGTACTCATCTGGCATGTAAAGTTACTGCTCAATAGATTGTTATATGATACTAGAGCTTGTACCTGTGTAGGTAAAGGATGTGCACTATAGCAGTCAGGTTGAGAGTAAATTTACTTTTCTTTTTTTATCAATGAGATATTTTGACACTGTAGGTAATTTTTCCTTCATTTCAGTTTTACTAAATGTTTGTGGTACCAATTTTAGTAGTAGCACTTTTACATTGTAGTTAAAAGTATGAAGAGCTTAGTTAACATTAGAAAATCATTGACTACAATTGGCACACACAGGCATTTCATCATCAAACTCAGTTGAAACCTCTACATGATATGTGTCTTCTACTTTATTCACAACAAAAATTTTTTAACTTGTCAACTAGTTTAATCTTCCTTTTCTTTACATAACCTACTCTCTGATCCAATCTCACCTGTGAAGGGGTTTTAAATGGTGATATATCTACATTAAATATTTTGATGCTTGTGTTTAAAACACAAGTTCATCCTCTGGAATATAATTCTCTAATGTGGGTATTTCTTCAACAGGTTCTTGAGCAAGTTCCAGAACTTTTTTTTATTAAAAGTAATATGGTTACAACACAAAATATAATTTATATTTATTGAGACAGATAACCCACAAGCTTTTGATTATCATTAGCTAAAGCATTCACCCTACACATCCTCACACATTTACTGTTTTTTTTACACACTTTTCTGGTGTCTTAAATGTAGTCCACATATTTAATTCTCGCTGTACTATGAAAATCAGAAATGATTTATTTCGCTAGGTGAACATCATCCATCAACACACACAACTAAACTGTAACAGCAAAAGTTTCAGGACTCTCTAGTATTCCCCTTGTCACCAGGGATTTTACTTATAGTCATCAGGGATTCTCAATAATAGTAGCTGGGAATATTCATACAGGGACTCCCCCGTATTAATCCCCAAGGATTCCCTAAGTTCAGTACCAGTTATGAATTACATATTCATATTTGGAGATCAACAAAACATTATTGTTAATTGAGCATGCAAACCCTAGAAAATGTGATAAAATTACATTTCTAAAAAATTCTAGAAAATGGTTATGTTTAGGTATTACATATATATTTATTCAACAACTTGTGGTAAACAACAAGCGTACAATAACACGTCTACATGTTCTTACATCCGTCCATCAACTGTCCTTGACTAGTGCCAACTGTGGCATCCTAACACCTCCCCCTTCAGTTGCACTTCCCTCTAACTCCTTGTTAAGTAGGTTCATACCATTCTTTAACTTTCACTCTCCGACCACTTCGAGTGACATACTGTTCTTTCTCACTGGCTCTTGAATTTTCCTTGCCCCTTCCTGTCTTAGTTGGGTCTCTCTCACTATCTTCAAACCCTTTGATGTCTTCAGTGTCTTCTTCACTGACTTCATCTCTCTCTTCATTCCTGTCTCGTCTTGACTTCTCTTTGTTCCTGACATCTCGTCCTGACTGCAGTAGTGGCTGATTTGGAGCATTTTCATTCTCTTCTCCCCTAATGTTTTGTCCAGATGGCAGCAATATTCGGTTTGGGATGTTTTCATGTGCCTCATCGTCAGTTTCATCATAACCGGATACATTATTCTGTACCGTGAGTCCTCTTGTCTTGGATGGTCTTATGTGCCTGGTGCTGTGTCTGACGATTCCTTGTCCTATGCCTTGTCGTACCCAATAGGAACGTGGTTCCTTACACTTTGACTCTATGACAGCAGGCTCCCATGTCTTGTCTCGTTCTGTCTTGATGACTACCCTGTCACCCACCTGGTACTGACTTTCAGATTTAGTGGCTGACCTGTCGTGAAAATGCTTGACCTTGTGTTGTCTGGCTTTCAGTGACTCATAAATGCCCTCCTGTACTACAGGCTGTAGTCTCGCTGTTGTAATTGGTGCTTTTGTACAGATACACCTATCAAATAGTATCTGCGCTGGTGACACTGCCATTCCTGTAATTGGTGTGTTGTTGTGCTCCCTCAGAAGGTCTCTGAAATCAGAACCTTCACAGGTGCTTTTTTTTTTCAGGATTTTTTTTCCAATTCCTACAGCTTTCTCTGCAAGCCCATTGCTCCTGTGATAGTGAGGGCTACAGGTGCTAAGAGAGATGCCATATTTCCTGTAGTACTCCTACACTCAAATGATGCAAATGGCATGTTGTCTGCCATAAGTTCTTTGGAAAACCAATGCACATTAAATGTGTCTTGCATGGCATTTATGACATTAGAAGATGTTTTAGCAGCTAGTGGTCGAATGTCTATCCAGTGTGAATAGTAGTCTATGAGGATTAGATATGCATGACCTGCATGTTCGAGGATATCTGCCCTTACCTTGAAGTATGGCAATGTTGGTACCTTGTGAGGTCGTTGTGGCTCCGTACAGTTGGCCCTCCTGAATTTCTCACATGTACCACACCTGGACACTAGTTCTGTGACATCAGCTGACATTGTGTGGCCAATAAAAAAGCTGCCTGGCCCTTGCTTTAGTTTTTTCAATGCCACAATGTCCCTCATGCACCAGGTTGAGGACATACTGCTTTAACATGCTAGGGACCACAATTTTGTCTCCACAAAGTAGTATGTCATCCTCCATGTGAAGATCTTCCTGTAACTTGCAGTAACACTGATGCTCTTTCGATAACTTATTGATGTGAGGCCACCCTTGTTGTGTATTTTTTATCACTGTTGCAAGATTTGGGTCTGCGCTAGTTTCCCTTTGAAAGACTAGTTTCCTTTCTTCACTCATTGGTAAGTGGGCACTAATTGAGTGGACCACTTCTAACATTTCAGTGTCTTCCTCTGTATCCTGTAGAAGCATTCTAGACATTGTGTCTGCTAGGTGTAGGTCTTTGCCTGGCACACAGTACACTTGCTGTGAATATTTCAGAAGTTTAAGCCTAAGACGTTTAAGGCGTGGTGATCCTATTTTACCAATTTTTTTATTCATGACTGCTACCAGCGGTTTGTGATATGTTTGTAACCTAATGGTGCGTCCATAGATGAGGTCATGAAATTTTGAGGTGGCAAAATGTATGGCCAACAATTCCTTCTCCAATTGAGAGTAGTTTTTTTCGCATTCATTCAGGCTCCGTGATGCTGTGGTTACCATCTGTAACTTGCCTGTCTGTGAGTCAGATTCCTGTAGCAAGCAGCAGCCCAGTCCATTCTGTGAGACATCACATTGCAGTGTGATTTCTTTCTTTGGATTAAATAAAGCAAGTGCAGGTGTTGATGACACCCTTTGCTTTAAGGCATCAAATGCTTTTTGATGACTGGGTAACCACTGCCACTCCACCCCTCCTTTCAGTAGCGTGTACAACGGTGCCACAATTGATGCCATGTTGGGCAGAAAGCAACAAACGTAGTTAAACATGCTTAGAAGTTTTTTAAGTTGTTTTTTTTTTTTTTGCTGGAAGCCTTTAGATTCAGTAGTGTTTGTGCTCTGTTGGGGTCTACTTTCGTGCCTTCTGCTGAAAATACGTGCCGTACATACTTCACCTCTGTTTGTTTATACTGCAATTTGTCCTTATTGAATTTTACATTTCGTGCCCTGGCTCTCTCCACCACTTGTTTTACCATTTCATCATGAGCATCTTCACTTTCCCCCATGCATAATAGGTCATCAAAGTAGATGATTGTGTTTGGTATGTCTGCAAAATTATGTTCAACTAGTTGTTGAAATGTTTCTGGAGCGCTGGCTACTTGTAGACTCCAAACGGGCTGGAAAAACAGCATTTGCGTGCAGAGTCCTCCTCCAGCTGTACTTGATGAAACCCTTCTTGTAAATCAAATGCAGAGAAATATTTTTTTCTGCCAATTTTTCTCAAATGTCAGTTATGTTGAGAACCGTGTGATACTGTTGTATGATCTGGTCATTCAAGTCTGAAGGATCTAGACATATTCTGATCTTGCCATTGGGTTTTTCAGTGATCACCAGATTGCTTATCCACACATTTGGCTCAATTTCACTGATTTTCTGTATTACCTTTTTCTCTTCCAACCTGCTTAGCGCCTTTTTCAGTGGTGCGCGCAATGCCTGAGGTATCTGTTTTGGTGGCCAGCATCCAGGTTCCACCCCAGGTGTTGTGACTATCCTGCCCAGCTGTGGAAAACAGCCCAGACCACTAAAGACATCCATGTTTTGCTGGATGAACTGTTCTTTACTGCTCTCTTTGATTACTGTACTGACTCCAGTGTGTTTAGCTTGATGTTTGTTGGTTTAACTAGAAACTGTTTGTTGACTGTTTTAAAAATTCGAGATGGCAGTACACTGACTTGAGCCCCTGTATCTAATTTCACCACCATCTGGACATCTTCAATGCATACTTTTTCTCTCCACTCATTGAGGTGGGCCTGCTGAACATTACTGTCACTGTTTTTGTGAGTTTTGACCTTAACCACATCTAATTTTACTGTTATACAGTCACAATATGAGCTTTCTTGTGAACTGTATGTGTCATGTTTTTCAAGAACTTGCACTTTGCGCACCCTACATGCCCTGCCAAAATGATTAAGAAACCCACACTTTGCACACTTCTTACCATACGCGGGACATGCTTTGGGACCATGGGTTGTGAGACACCGCCCACAGTTGAATTCTTTCCCTGTGGTTCTGCTGGTTGTGACACGTTTGTTTTTGTTACCTAGTGTTTCCTTGACCTCATTCACTGCTGCAGTGTCCCGATCAATGCCTACTGTTTCATTGTGTATGAGGTGTACCTGTTGCTTGGTTTGTTCACATATGCGACAGTGTGTTGCTGCCTTTTCTAGTGTTAGGTTATCCATCCTCAACAGGGCTTCCTGAACAGTTTTATCTCTAATGCTATGCACAATTCTGTCCCTCAGCATTTTGTTTTCTGGACTTTCCTGGTTTCGTTTATCGCTATTGTAGTTGCAATTCTTTACTAATTGCCTTAGAACTGTGAGATAATGTTCAAAACTTTCTCCCTCTTCTTGCTGTCTATGATTAAATATATAACGTTCAAATACTTCATTAACTCTCAGGCTAACATATTTCTCAATGGCTAATTTGAGTTTATCATATTTGTTTTGGTCGGCCTCGGGAATAGAGAGAGTGGTTAGGACTCGGGCGGAAGCACTGTCCATCATGTTCCGAAGGAGCGAGATTTTCACTTTGTCATTGGCATTATCTTGGCTGGTGCTTACCAAGTAATCTTCAAACTCCGTCTCTCAGAACTTCCAGTCCTGGAATGCCGTCTTGCTTTGAAGGTCCAAGTCTGGCGGTAGCTTGACTCCCGCCGCCATTGCCATGCTGCGTTGCACCTCAGTATATTTATTCCGACTATGATTCACGCCTACCGTTTTGTACGGTTACGCGTCTCGCGCTCGACAGTATGATGTAACGACTTATTTACGATTGCGCCATGTTTAGGTATTACATATATATTTATTCAACAACTTGTGGTAAACAACAAGCATACAATAACACGTCTACATGTTCTAACATCTGTCCATCAACTGTCCTTGACTAGTGCCAACTGTGGCATCCTAACAGGTTACAGGCAAAAACACACTATCATGCTATTAACAAAGGTTAAGACTAAAAATGACATATTTTGTAATTTAAAAAAAAAAATTGTTTTAGTAATTAATTAAAAATGACATTAAATTAATTAAAATGGCATGATAGAATTAAAAAAAAAATTTTCTGTAAAAGTACATGTAACTGGTCTATATATTGTCAGAATTACTCTTTCTATAAATTATTTATTCCTTGTAAAATTTTTTTTGAAAATCCAAACAATTTAAAGATTTTATAAAATTTTTCAGTTTTACTCACTAAGATATATTGTCATGGGGCTCGAAACTTTATCATGCTGTAGTTCAATATAACAGCTACAAAATAAAGAGAGAAAGAAATGGAATCTGGTAAATAATTTTGAAGTACAACTCGTTTTAGAAACGATCAGCCCAACGAAGAAAACATAGAAAATTTAATGATTTGAAGTTCAAATATTTTTTGAAAATAATTGTGGACCTTTGATCTTGAAATGAATTTTTTATAAATGTCCTGTTTTTCATGGAAAATACCTTGATTAAAAGTCAATACTGATAAAGAGTTTGAAGCTACTTAAAGTTTTGTGATTTAGGCTCCATGCCAAGGTTATTTATTCTACCAGTTACATAGTTTCACCAATTTAAAATCCTCCAATCATGCATACAGGGCGGACAATAACAATGGGAAAATCTGAAATTTTTCAGTATCATCTCTCGTTTTTAATTTCACTCTGAAATTTTGTCAAACGTACTGCTTAACTTTTTTATTTCAATTATGTAGCTACTACGTAAACATATTAATTTACCCTTTAAAACGTAATTACTTTTACTAATTATAGAATGCAATATTGGTGCTATTGTAGACTATTTTCATTTACCATTGTTGAGAGAGATGTCCAATGTTTAACATGAGTCTGTTTTTTTACCCCACACTGACATTGTTCGAATTTTTTTTATCATGGCCAAAGTCTAAGGCATCTTCCAATCTCTGGAAAGTTTTCTGTTTAAGCAGTTGTTGTCCTCCAAACCAGTTGAAATTCATTACAAGCATTGTAGAATGGAGCATCTTTTTTTTCTACAGAATATTAATCATTCAAACTTCATATCATAATGCTTAAAATGAACTAATGTTGCTTTGATTTGAATATTCTCTGAGCACATCCTGTTTAATTGAATCATATTTTGTTTAGTGAACGTAAAAATTCATTATTATATTTATGACTATGCACTGCAATGTTATATCATATGCAAAATGTTGACAAATTGGCCCTTCTACTTCAATAACAGCAACTCAATTCTCATACAGTTGATAGGAAAACCCAAAACACCTGTTGTTTGTTTCCACTTTCGTGTGATAGCAAATTACTAACCACATGAGATGATGCACAACACAATACTATGCAGTGTAATACTGCTAACATTTGTTGTCAGCCTGAAACTACTTGCAGTCACACTGTTGTAAATGCCTACCAAGTCTGCTAAGATGGAATAGTCAGACAGTGGGATGGTGAGAACAGGAAGAAGTGAAGAAGATTGTAAGAACACATTTGATATATAACGAGACATGGTAAAACTCAATCAAACATGCCAATCCACTGAATAAAGTTTAATTTTAGAAGTCACTAAGGGATAAGATTTAGTTTACTCATCTTAGCAGCTGGATGCTTTGCACCACAGTTAGATCATGCTATAGCCGTACCTACTCCTAATTATTTAACACTAGAGCACTCTAAAATTGCATATTTCCCATCACTGTTGTTTAATTAATCAACTGCGCTCTTCATCTTCACTTGTCAATATAATGTGACCGTGTCAGTTGCAGCAATGAGTCAAAGAACTCGGTGAAAAAAACCACACAGAAAAATTAACCTTGCTTGGCATTTTTTAAAGTACTTGTATTCAATGGCCAACAGCTAGTGCAGTTCACCATTTTGTTTTTTGAAGTTTTGATGTTCCGTAGTAACAATGTTTAGGACCAAACTGGTTCTTTATTTGTTGTATTCTGGTAAGAAGTTACAATGAGAGTATCATTGTAATTAAATATTCAAAACTCTGATGGATGGATTCAGTATAGGTCTAATTAGGATTTATCAACCTTACAATTTCCGGCAAAACCCAAAGTAGGTTTGCGCTATGCTTGACCTGGCTACCCTCTGGCTTTGGGCCTGGTCAGGCTTCAAAGTCTGTCACTTTTTCCACTAAAAGTCACTTTTTGTAGTCAATGTCATTAAGAGTCACTTTTTTCATTAAGTGGTCACTTTTTCCACTTTTTTTCTACATTTTTGGCTGGAGTTTTTTTATGAATGCTGTGCATACACTTATCAATATACAGGTTTTCTTTCTTTAACTTGTGCGGATGAAATAACAGGCTGATTCCAGTGCAGAGTACATCTGTTGGTTGATGTATGGAAGGATGTGTGTCTGAAAGGACATATAAATGATATCCTTATAGTGAAAAGTGCCGTGAGAATTTTTACAATGAAACCACAGCTAGCCCCAAAGAAGTTGAAGCTATTCAAAACACTGTGAAGAAAAAGATAACTAAAATATCCAGTTAAATGCAGTATTTAGAAGAGCTAGCTATTCATAGTATACTAACCAAACTATTGATTTTGAAGACATAGTTTACTGATGAAAAATATTTCTGTAGAAGTTTGAAAATGTCGTACGTAAAGAAAATTGTAGTTTACTGTCTTTGAAATGTTTCGTTTTTGGTTAGATTAAGGTTAGGTATGTTGGCTAGGCTAGGTTATTAAGTTTTTCATTTTGTTAGGTTAAATTGTGTATGTAAGGTTAAGTTAGGTCATCTAACGAAAATGGAAAAAATTAAGGTTAAAATAACCTAACGTAAACTAACTTTCCTTAACATAACCTAACCAAATGAAAAACATGAAATTGAAAAGTAAGGAAAACAGAATTTTCTTTACCTAATACTATGTTTAGCATCTATAGAAACATTTTTTCATTAATAAACAATTACAGTGAACCCTCAATAACTCGGACTAAAAGGGGGGAGAAGCTGTACGAGTTACGATTTGTCCGTGTTATCGGGGGAGGGGGGGCATCCAGGGAGGAGGGGTTATCAGTCATTAATCATAAGAAACGTGAGGAAATCGGTACGCTATCATTTCTACAAGCAAAATATGCGGTAATATATACTTCTTTGTACGTATCAATTTACAGGAGGGGGTAGTGGGAAAATTAACACTGTAATGTGGAGAAATGTAAAAGAATGTCAAACAGCCTGGGCTGGCAGATTCTTTTGTATTTATTTTTTGTGCTACTTCTGGCTGGTCTTTTTTTATCTGTGCTAGAAGCTGGCTTCTTCTCACCCCCCTTCTCTCGTCTGGTTGACGACAGTCTATGTGCGTGCGTGTGTGATAAGCTATGGTGGTAGAGCGCGAGCGAAAGTAGTCAAGGTCAACCGTTACAGTCTCAACAGTAATAAAAACACCGCACATGACCACACGTAACTCATGAGATATTTACGTGAAACATTGCTCAACATCAGCATGTCAGTTTCCTACGAGAAATTTTTTTTTCCAGGGTGTCTTTGCTAGAATACGAGGCCAGGAGCAACGTAAATCTCAGTCTACCTTTCCTGTCTTTTTTTTTTGTAGTTGAAGTCTACGGCCATTAGTTGAAGTGATAATGTGCACTACAGGCCTCCCTCCATACTATCTTACCTTGGCTGTGTCGTCATAGATCAGTGACATCATTACACACACTTTACACTTAAAATAAATTTCACAGATACCATCAACATTAATGGGAACTCAATAAAAGCCCATTTATTTTAACCATTTAACTTTTTCAAAAGCGAGGCCCTCTAGAATGTGTGGCCGGGGGCAAAAGCCCCTTTCTGCCCCCCCTCCTTTTTAAATATTCATTAAGTCCTGTTTTTATTTTTTTTCGATATCACGCCGGCCTCTAGCATAGTGGGTTAGGCGCCAGTTTACGGTGCGAGAGGCCCTGGGTTCGAATCCTTGCTCGGCATGGATGTTGTGTTGTTCTTTCACCTCACTTCACCCTCATCGGCTTGTAAGACGTTAAAGGGCCGTAAAATCCTCTCACCACCTTGCCTACATTGCAGTGCAAACCAATGGATTTTAATTTTTTTTATTAATGTCCGGAACAAATTGTTTTGCAATCTTGAATTTATATTGTACATACCGGAACAAAATAAATTTCACTTAAGGTGCCATTGTGACCTGTAGTTACCGTCCAATTCAACAGCATCATACTGAAATGATTATTTACGACGCACGTGCATATGTGGCCCACGCTGCGAAGTGGGAGGAGAGATAAAGAAGGGAGGTCTGACTGCTGAGTTGCATCTCCACTCGCGCGCCTCGCTAGCAACATTTAACTACACGGAACTTGCCAGATATTTTATGGTGGGATTATTAAAGGCTACGCAGCGATGAGCAACTGCTTTTAAAGCTTAATACTGTTTTTAAATAAAATGTGTTGGATTTAAATGAGGCAGACACAATTTTCTTATGATTTTTGACCAAAAAATAGTTTTATTAAAATTAATTTGGTTTTTTTGAAATTCTGTCCGAGTTATCCGAAGTCCGGGACATCGAGGTCCGAGTTATCGAGGGTTCACTGTACTATAAAATTAATAGTTTAGCAGGTATGCAATTAGTAGTTAGTCTTAATATTTACCAGAGAATGGAGTACCTCAACTTTGAATTAAACGTGTTCAGTGCATGGCATCAATGTTTCATTATATAAATTTTATTTACTAATTTACAGGATATAACATTCAGTCAATTGTGTTTGAATTTATCTTCCCTAAAATTTTTTCTAAAATACTGGTTCTCTTAGGTTACTCTAGACCAGCAGCTTATGTAAATCAGCAGCTTGAATCCTAGACCAACAGCAGGTCGCTGTCTACCACATACTTCAAACGTGCTGTAATGCATAGGGATATATCATTTTTTTTTTTTTTTAAGAAATTGTGCCACATGTACCCATTGTGCCAACGTATGTATAGAAAACTCACAGAATTCTTTAGCCTGAGAATCTGTATCAGCTGTTTTGCAAACATGGCATGTAGAGACAGCTAATACTACTGAGTACATTATACAGACTACGTTTCTGTAAATGCCTATGGTATTTTGTCACCTTTGATTACTTTTAGGTGCACTGTGTCACTTTTTAGTCACTTAATCAACCACATTTTAGTCACTTTTTCTACCAGAATGGTCACTTTTGTCACTATTTTGTAAGTGTTGCACCACTTTGAGGCCTGGCCTTGTTCATCTTGTACAAAACAGGAAATTTTATTGACCTTGATTTTTTATGTCATGTTTTCAAGAATTAAGCTAACGAACAAATTTTACTTTCTTCTGGAAAACCAGACTGTATTTGGTTCATCAAAATACGAATTGCTGTAAAATATATTTTGGCAATCAATCCAGTCTTTACTTGAGATTTTTAAATGTTTGTTGCAGTGGAAGTTTACTATTAGAATTTATTGGTTTGTGGACATATGTTTTGCTGATCAAACCCGTGTTTAATGACAAAGTATAAAAAATAACAAAAAAAATGTTACACAAATACAAAAAAATTATAAAATAAGCAATCCGAGAGGAATTTTGTCAGTTTATTATAATTATAATACTAGACAACAAAGAATTCTAGAGATAGAATTCAGTAGAATATCGACACAACACCCAGACACAAAAGACAGACACAAATATTTCCAGTATGAATAAAATGGAAATAGACAAAAACAGTGAACAGTGGACAACAAACATCAGATAATAGACAACATAAGTTAAAACCAACGAAAAAATGCAACGTTTCGGGAATTGCAGTCTAGGGACCATCCAGGCTATATAAACCTCAATTTTCTAGCAAACTTCATTTGCGTCTTGGTGTTCCGACCAGCTCTGTCTCAGCCTGAAGATGGGAATAGATCGCAATTCCAGAAACGTTGCTTTTTTCGTTGGTTTTAACTTTTGTTGTCTATTGTCTTTGGTTTGTTGTCAACTGTTAACTTTTTTTTTTTTTTTATATTTTCGTCTTTTTTCACATTGGGGATATGATTTTATATTTGTGTCTGTCTTTTGTGTCTGGGTGTTGTGTCAATATTCAACTGAATTTTACCTCTAGAATTTTCTGTTGCCTAATATAATAATTATTATTAAAGAAAAAAGACAGGATTCCTCTGGGATTGCTTTTTTTATATTTTTTGTGTTTTTTTGTATTTGTTTTTTCTTTACATTTTTTGTACTTTTCCATTCAACACAGGTTTTTATCAGCAAAACATGAGCAAAGGTTTATGTCCACAAACCAATAAATTTTAACAATCTTTACTTGTTTCAGTTCTGATTTACCGGTATTGGTTTCTGTTTATGCTTTGTCAGTAGGTACAAGAGTAATTCTTTCACAAATTGTACAGACTGATAAACCTAGTAAAATAAAATTGGTAGGCCTAACAATTGTTTATTGTTATCACATACATTGTCTCATGAAATGAACATACTCGCAGCCTGATTGGGAAGGACCTACCATTATTGTTTCAGTTTTACACCTTGGTATATTGTGCTGGAGGTACTGAATAGTTTCAACTGATTTCTGTGAGAAAAACTCTTTGTGGTTCTTAAATATAATAGAGATGGGCAGAGAGAGTGAGAGATATTTTGGTCAGCACTCAACACATCCCACACCCACTTACCCATCACAGTGATGTGAGTTGGAAATAAGAAGTATGATTTAGGATCTACGCTAAGATAGGTTAGGTGTTTCAATGACACTCTTATTTGGCTTATCATCAGTTAACAGTTATTACAGAATATTGGGTGGTATTTTTACTTCTGAAAAACCAACATTATTGTATATCTTTTGAAGGCTGTTTAATTAACAGCAAATTTATGTTATTTCCATTAAAGCAGACTAGTGCACAGATTTTCTTAGTGGGCTTCTATTCCTTACAATAACTTATTTCGTAAGCTAACTTGTACACACATACATGAAGCTAGAGACTTCGTTCTAATCATAAGGTATTGCAAGGTTGACAGAAGTTCTGAGAAAGGTAAATAGTTAATTTAAATACACAAATGATTGCAAGATAGTATTCAGTATAAATTCATCTGTATTATTTTAATTGGTTATATTTATCATTACATTTAAGATTGTAACTTATATGACCAAGTGATAATTCCACCTTCATTGCAGGACAATGTGTAAAACATGATTCATACAACACATGAAGGTGAAAACCATAGCAGCGCTATTGCTGGGGCTATTGTTTAGTGTCCAAATGTAGATAGAGCTATTAAGTTAGGAATGTCATTTAACTGAGTCAGGTTTATCAGTCTGCAGCAAATTAGCTTTTAAGGCCTGCTGTCTTGTCAATTGTGGTGATCAGAGAGTTCTTGAGAATGAATATTTTTGGGTTATGTTATATTTCTTGATTACTTCTTTCTGATAGTATTAGGTGCTGATTGTGAATAGAAAGCAGTTTTCAGAGCATTTAAACACGGAAATACTGGTGCCTGAGATTTTTTGAAGATGGAGGCTACATGAAAGATGAGGTTTTAATATTCGAGATTCTATATTGCCGCTGCAGCCTGATAATGCATGCACACACAAGATCTCAGTGTCACAGTGTTACCCTTATGGCAGAGAACTATTGTACTGCTAAGTTCCAAAATGTGACACAAATGTGTTCTGCCATGTTGAGGTCTCGGTGACAATTTCTGGTGATGGTCGATAGTAACGTGAAGCACCCTCACCTCTGCTGCCAGATGTGCAAGCTTGTTTGTCACAGACAAAGACAATGTTAATAGGTCACTGACAAACACCAGTGTCTCACGTCAAATGCCCCATTCTGCCAAGGTTGTCAGGGCATTGGCACATCACATGCCTTGCTCACACTACTAGTGCCAGTACCGTGCACCATTAAATGTAGTCCGGACTATCTCATTTGCACTCAGGCATCTCCTGCCCTCCTCAAGTTGCATTTATTTTGTGCACAGTATGCCCACATTGGGCTTCTGGCTTCTAACTGTACTGTGCTGTAGAACTATGGTACCAGCTTGGCATTCCTGTCTAGGCTGTTATAGTAGCAACAGTTAACATTCAGCTCAGCTTTGTCACAGAATCTGGTTATTCCTAGTCTTTCCAGGGCTCTCTTTCAGCCTCACTCAGATTTTCTCCTGAAACTGTCAGGTTAACCTCACCCAATGACATAGGTTTGGAAGCTCCAACATCTTTAAGGTATCTAGAGGACACCCTCTCTTTTCTCCTTCTAGATAATTTATCATGATTTGCTGCTATCTGACTTGAGCAACAGCTTCCTCTTATCCTCGACATAGTTCTTCATCCCCAGTCTCTGGCTTGGGCCCGGCTCTGGCCAGCTCTGGCAAGAGGCTGTAAGTGGACTTTGTAATGATTTGGGGATGATTTCCTCTCTGCATTGGGATCTGTAATGGCAAATTAATATTTTCCGGGCCTGATGAGCTCACCCACATTCTCTTGTGTGAGGCCTCTCCATCCTTCCCACATATGTTTAATATGTTTACAAATGGCTCAATTACTGTAATTTTTTCACCTTGTAACAGACTTAAATTCTTTCGGTTCCATTTGCAGGTTTACTGCCTGCCAGTAAATTTAATGTAAGATATGTTGCCCAATATCAAAATACTCCATCACAAATAGTCTAACTGGGTCTCAAGGGAGTTTTGAATCTTCCTTTGCAGTCTCGTGAATTGCACAGTTTTGCTACAAGGTTTGAATTCTGGTTCCAAAGTGGTCACTGGGGGGGTAGCAGGTATTTCCAAACCTCTTCATCTACTTAAACATCATCTGGGTCCCTGGACAACTCATTAGCTAGTTGGTTGTCCCTCCCAACAACATGTTCTGCTCTAAACTGAAATGCTTCGATCAGCAACGCCCAACATGTAAGCTTGGACCAACACCCCTGCTTTCACCAACCACTCAAAACACTTCATTTCCATGCTCAGGGTTAACGACCTCCCCAATAAGTGGGCTTGGTATCTTTTGAGGGACGACACCATGACAAAGGCACTCTTGTTCATTCACGTGGTTTTTCTATTTAGCCTAGCTGAACTTGGAACTGGTATACTTGACTACACATCACTTCTATACATCCACTTTTTGATGCACCACCACCCTGGCACCTTCTTGAAATTGCATTGGTCTGCTCATAGGTTCGAATTCTCTGGGTCCTGTCAAAACAGGGTGTGAAAGTTGTGGAAACTTTTCAACATTATCAAACACACTCGTATCGCAGGGGCACAGTAGTTCTGGTGGGGGGACAGCAGGTCAATAATTGATGCAGTCACTGTGGCAAACTTTGGACTATAGGACTACAGTATTGGAATAAGCCCATAAACTACAGGAGTGGCTTAAGAGTCTGAGAGATTTATTTGTTTTCAATTTTTTCCGACATGTTTGAAAACCAGCAGCATTCACCACATGGCCCAGAAACTGTAGTTTGGTAGCTAGTGACACTTCTTTGGGCACAGGTAAGGCTGTGCGACCCTAAATGTTCCAATACCAATGCAGTATGGTGGGCATGATACTTCCAGGTCTCTAACCAGTCACATCATCCAGGTAGGCGACAGCAACTGGTAATGCAGTCGTTCAATACCCATATCATAAGGGTCTGGATCATGATACGAGCATATTGCAAACCAAACTCAATGGCACAGAATCAGAAACACCTGCCAGCATATTGTTACAGCGAATAGCACACTTGTATTTTGTTAATGGTAACAGGATTTCAGACATGTATTTCTTAGTAATTATCATTAAAAAATCATATTTGTAATACAACTAGTGTGTTTTCAACTCACCATTTAAAATATATTAATAAAATCACCAATAGATTCGCCATGTTCACAAACTTACGTTGCCAAATATATATCAGTCAACACTATCAGTCTGTATGACTGTTTCTGCTCACTCTACTGAGGCACAGGCTGTGTGTTGTTGAATAATAATTTTTCAGTGATGTAGTTTTCTGGCTTTCGCAGAGGGGACACCCAACATGCTAAGTTTAGGTAGAATACAACAATGTTGCACTTGCATATGCAGGGTGTTTACTAGGTCACTAAAGTCACGAAAGTCCCGAAAAAGTCACGAATTGTGAAAAAGGTCACGAAAGTCCCACAATAGTCACTAATTTGAAGTATATTTTGGTGTAAGTCACGAAAATTACTTTCGGGTGTTTGATTCTTGTCGAATCATTTGTGAAACATGCATGTTTACACTACTAGTATTTCTCATGCACTGTGCAAGTAAAATAAATAATTAGTTTGTATATTAGTTATCATAGTCATTTTCACAAAGACAACTTAAATTTAGATACATATTGATTACACATTTTAAAATTGGACATGTTTCGCGCTATCAGCAATTGGAGGGAACATAGGCTAACGAAAATTGTTGGCCGTGTTGCACTTGTTAAAAAAATTCTTTATAAATACTGTTAGAAGTTTTTTAAGAAAAAGTCACTAAATTTTACTTTTACAATCTGGTAGACACCCTGATATGTAAGCCATGTGTAGAATGGTTAGATATGAATCGTTGCCTTTTATGTACTTATAATACATCTTTTGGATCGTATTTGTAGTGTTACTACTTCAGTTTCAGAATAACAAAGTAGTTTTATTTATTTAAATGATTCAACATTGTTTTCATCAGTAAAACTTTTTATTGCCCTGTTCTAATGTCTCCCTTTTCTCCCTCTACTCTAATTTTGACAGCCCACAAATATATGGTTCCCGGTTCAGTCACACTGTACGAACTATCCTCAAGCTGGCCCTAGGAGCTTATTCTGGGTTTATGTTTCCTACGAAAAGAGTTATTACTGAACAATAGTTGGTTCAAAACTACTGTTTGGTATTCTACGTTTAAAACGGGGGTCGTTTGACATCACAAGTCAGGTAGGAACTCACCAACTGATTGTGAGCAGTTGGAAAGGCTGAATTTCATTGGTAACTCGCAATGGCGTATATATGGTGACACAGTTGTATTTGCTATACATATACATGGAAGGAAATGTTTTTATCTCAATGACTTGGCTTGATTAAATGGAAATAGTAATTTACAGTATTTATAATAATATCTGCAAATATTTTTTTCTTATTTGCGTACTTGTGACACAAGAATTTTCTATGAGATATCTAGCAACCTTAGAAAATATTGAACAAAACAAATCTTAGGAAGTACACATAAGGAAATTAAATAAGCAAATAACTGGAAAACAAAAGACGCATATACACACACGTGCACACACATACACACGTGCGCGCATTTTAGAAACTAAGTACTAAAAATATTTATTTATGTTTGTAGCAATTCATTCCATTCTGTCATTTACACACACACACACACACACACACACACACACACACATATATATATATATCATAGTGTTCTATCGTTAAATAATTTTTTTTTTATTTTTATTTCAAAATTCTTTACTTTTTGTTACAGACAATAATATTTAAATTTTAGTTTTTAAATATATCAAATCATAGCCTACAACATTGTTATACTTTGTGAATTTTTTCGGTGTGGTATGTCAGTTGGTTTTAGTGGCATGCATAAAACCATTAAGTGCAAATTTTGACATTTATGACTCATTACGCAAAAACTATAAGAGATACAAAAATTTCCTAAGAGGAAGATTTAATCACAATTTATGTTTAAAAAAAACAATATCTGGTACAAATATAAAAATAAAAAAAAAATATGTTGAAAACTGTGGTGAACCACGCCCTTAAAATGCAAATTACACTTAGTTACATATTATTGCCAGTTTGAGCCAAGGAAATTCTTTTAAGTTATCAACATGAATATTATCTGTAATTTGACTCTCCCGTAGGTTTAAGAAAACTCCTAAAATTAAGAAAAACTGTCGTATGTAACTGAAGGTTGTAGTGCCTGCCATCTTGTCACGATGCTTAAAAAATTTGTTAGGGCCGAAGGTACCCGAACGCGCTGGCCCTCGTAATGACTATAACTCTGAATACAGATTTTGTTGACCGGAAAGGAAATTACTTTTTCAGTAGGCTGTGGCACAGTAGCTTCATGCCAACTATTGCTTCATTAACAAAAAACTCAGAATACTCTTCATGGTGTAATGTCTCTTGTTGAATTGAAATCCATAGCATTTTCAACATATTCAGCAACCCCTGTAGGACTAAATATAGCTGTATCAATTGCTCACAGCTACTAGTGGTTTAAGATTAATTAATTGTGTGTTATGGACAAAAGCTATATCATTACCAAATTATTTTAGTTGTTTTGTAATTGTTATATCTTTTGTTTTAGGCATTGTAGAAATATGAATATCTTATGGGCATTACATTGCAAGAACAACATACTGTCAGTGCTCAGTGTTCTAGCATCAGTAATGTAGTCCATTGATTTATTTGATAAAATTAAAAAAAAAAAAGTTCCTACAAAATTTACTAAAGCAGCTACTGCAGTAACAGAAACATTTAGTTGTTTAATAATACCAAAACATAACCTCGAAAGTACCATTATATGTAGTTTTTTTTTTCAGCACTGGCCTGTGTTTCAAGTTGTGTCGGAAGTATTTATATTAGTACCTGCCTTGCTTGGTCTTAAAGGAAATCTGGAAATGACACTTGCATCACGTCTTTCAACACAGGCAAATCTTGGCTACATGGACACTTGGCATGACCAGTGGAGTTTGATAGTGGCCAACTTGGCATTAATACAGGTATTGTATTTTTTTTCCTTGCAACTGTAAGGGACGTTTAATCCAAAAACACAATTTCCAGAAATAAGTCTACTTTACAAATGTCTGTGCTGAATATTTATAAATTGTTATTGAACAAATTTTAAAATAATCTGTGTTATTTGTTACAAGTAATGGACTTGTTTCATTCATAATTTTCTTAAGACTGCGTTAATTGCTAATTATTTTTTTTGTGATTTTTTGCTTGCAATTATTTGGGCTGTTGTAAAGCCATTGAGTACTGTGTTAAATTGTTTAAAAAAGTATTTTTGTTTACTTTTTATTGGAACTAGAATTTTTATAGGGTGCTCAGAATAAGTGAGTATTCTTCGTAAGCCTTCCTTAATTTATATTTTCAGTCAGTTTGTACATTTCTGCTGCTTGAAAACATAAAAATTGCCACATTCTTTTGTTTACCTGTGCCTGTACATGGTTTACATCCTTATTCTACTCATAAAACTACTATTTACTACATTTGCTTATTAAATACACAGGTGTTGAATAATTTCTTTCATTAATAGGAGTCATTTGTATTGTTATTATATGCGAGTAATTGTCTTTACATAATGGTTTCTGTACTTCAACTCTTTAATCTATGCAGTGAACTCTTTCTCTGCATCCGTTCCAGAAGCCCCAAAATAATAAAACTTTTATTGGTTATGCTACCAGCTGAAATAATTCATGGCTTTGAAGTTCTACTTCTCTAACTTTTAAAAAGGAATGTAGGAGTGAGTGAGTGAATGAGAGATTTTGGTCAGCGCTTAACATCGAGTTCTTCAGCGCTGGTGAGGGGTGACACAAGGTGAGTGTGGAGCAGCGCTGGTGAGGGGTGACACAAGGTGAGTGTGGAGCAGCGCTGGAATGAAAAGGTGTGGGAAACGGGAGATCCCCTAGAAAACCTGCCGAACAACGGCATCGTCTGGCATGATTCTCACATGCATAAATCAGGGATCCGACCCCACCGGGAATGGAACCTGGATCGCCGTGGTGGGAGGCGAATGGTCCGACCATTCAGCCACTGCACCCCCCTAAGGAAAGTAAGAGTGGTCCTACTTTTGCTTAATGTCTCCTACTTTTTTCTACATTTTCCCACCATTTACTGGCAGATGTATAAATGCAAGGTGAATTACTGCCAATAATGAAAGTGTTGTCTGAATATCCAAGTAAGTTGTTAATTTTCATGTTGGCACTAGTGAAGAATAACTGAAGGGTACTTTCATTAGGGTTTTAGCCCTATGCTGTTGAATTGCCATTATTATAAACTAAATGTAATTGTGGATAGTACAGGAAATAGGTTGGGTCATAAAACTTGTTCACTCTTTACAGCAATAATACTACTGTGCATGATAAGTGGTTTGTTCTGTTTTATTAATAAATAAATTGTATTACTTTTAATTTATTTAATTAACCCTTCCAGACCTGAATTTTCGAAAGTCTGAAAAAAAATCATCAAATTGCATATTTGAGTTATTCAAATTTTTCTAAGGGTAACCCTATTTTTTTTTTTTTTTTTAATAAATTTTTATATAAAATTTGTAATGTGTACAATTGTGCACAAACCTGTTGTATTGATGCAGTAATATAATATCGATATGAGGAATATTTATATTATAAATCTGCAGCTATAGACAAACAATAACATATAAATCACTTCAAACACACAAAATATCAATCACAAAAATATTTTACACTAAAAAAATATCAATATTTCAAAAATTATTGAAATTCGAAAAAAAAAAA
>PNEQ01063115.1:0-20340 GCA_003012365.1 Medauroidea extradentata
GGAGAAGGACTGAGAGGGGTAAACAGACAATGCTTGTGAGAACGGTACGGGAGTGGAATGGCCTGCGGGAGGAGTTGGTGACCGTGAAGGGGGCTGGGAGGTTAAGAAGAGGTCTGGAGGGTTTGTAGTGTAGGGATAGAGCAGAGTTCACTCGCCACCGGGCGGTAGCCCAATTGCGAGGTTAAACATTATTATTATTATTATTATTAACTCTCATAAAGCCTTCGTTTAATATCCTGCCATCAACACTGTTAAACGATTTTTGTATTTTTACAAAGAAAAGTTTTGGAAGCCCAGTTGCCAATAAAGCCTTAGTAATACTAACTTTGCAAAATTGAATAATTTTCAAAGTTAGTTTTGGTGTTACTAAGGCTTCTTTTGGCAACTGGGTTTCCAAATTGTTTTATTGTAAAAGTAGCCTACTAAAAAATTACAGTCAACAATAGATCTCACAAGAATAGTTCAGGTCTGGTTATGAGAACTGAACACAAAACACCATTGTCGAAATTAATTCTGCTACATTTACAAAAATTTCAAATGAAAAGAAATTTAAAATAAGATTACAAACATGTTGACTTACGTAAATTTCAGGCGTTTGCCTACCTTCTCTGATGAGGTCACAGCTTTGTAGAATAGTAAAACACTGCCGGAAAGAGGTTTAGCATGTAATCCACACACACGACACTTGCATCCACATTTCCGTTTCATTCACTTAAAGACTATTAATCGGGCGGATAGAATGAACACACTTAAAGAGTATGTAGAAATTCTGGCCATCTCAACAAGTAAAGTACTCATTAAAGTTATCACTTGGGACAATATTCGAGATTTTACGACCTGCTGGTCTAGTATGTATAAGATGACTGTTATCTCAGAAGAAACCGTAGTATTTTCCCATGGCAAAAAATTTCAGTTTTCACCTACTTCTTTTAAGGAGTTTGGATATGATGCCGGAGGCCAGGTATATTATCGGACAACCCATACATTAAAAGCTTTGTAGAACAAACTTTTTGCCTTGCACAGGAACGTCTACTTGTTGTAACTATGGGAAATAGTCCTATTACGTATTAACGTAAAGTGCGTACTAAATCTTTGAAAATTAATTAAATACAAAAAGCATATGGATATATAAATCGCAGGTCAGACTCTAAGGACTTTCATGACGAGATATTGTCTTGGCACAGAGAGTAACTATAAAGTGGTGCTATTCAGTCAGGTACATTATAATAATGTAAATGGACACTTTTCTGTTATGCATATTTTATGTATTTCCACCGTGTGTTGTAGTGAACATAAACTTCTTACAAAAACGGACAATATAAATGTTTTATCTTGTTACGTCTCTATTTGTACTTTTTTTGCACAGGATGATTTGCGGCTAAATGTTATCCTTCCATAGACAACATATACAGTACTATGTTCTGTTACTGTTATATATTGAAAAATGCATGCTTCGTACCTAACAACATGGTTATTTTTTTCAACGTGTTCATATTGTAGACCTACTATAACACATCAACATAGTGTTGGAATTGTCTATTATGGGGAAATTTTGTTGAAAGTTACTATGTAGTTTTTTAAAGTGAGTTATAAATTAGACAGATTTTCATTTTTTCAACATGCTGTACTGTCTACTTATGTGTTCCATACGCCTCTAACAACATAACAAATAATACTTTGTTACATTGAATTTATCTGTTGTACAAGTTCTTTGTTCTCCTGAAAAATTGTTATTTTTTTACTTAATTCCTTTTAACATTGGAGGATTCCTTTATATTTACGAACACTTTCAGTTTATTTCAGCTAAAACTTTTAAACTATATATATTTTTTAAAATACTAACATATGTCATGTTTTCTAATATAAAATATGGAAAATTTTAAGAAGAATGTGTATTACATCAGACGTACTTCTGGTATTGGTTATCAGCTATATCGTTTTTTGTTGTAATATCTGTATCCAAAATTAAAAAAATTATAATACGTAATGGAAGTTACGAACGTAGTATATTCATTACATATACATACTTCGCCACACACAGCAAGACTAGACCAGTAGGCACGAACATATTTTGTTCAGATATCTCTTAAGGCGGCCACTTTCTTCACGCTTCAAATGCGTCGCAGTTAGTTCGTAAACAGTTTATTTTTACACACTTCAGATAATGTTGGAACCTCATTGTTAAGACACTATTATCATCAAAAACACCTTTTTAAGCCCTTCAACATGACTAAAAATTGGCCTTTTTGGACTGCCATACTTCAAAATGAACTGACCGGTTGTATGTGAAACTCAGACTGCGATCTGCACTGAAATTTGTTACAGACGTTTCACTAATAAAATTATGTGGTCACCGCTTAATATTCCATAGTAAAAAAGTTCGGCGGGAACCTTGCACGCTAGTTCAGTGCTTGGCTCGTTGAGGCGACGTGGCATTTGATGCGCGTTTCAATGTCTTCCTTATGTCTCCGTCAATTCTGAGCCTTTAACTTGCAGGTAGGCGGCACCCTTAAGTATATGTCTTAGACAGTTAAGTAAGTAACTCTGGGATAAACTGTGCGTATTCTCTCAAGCATACGATGTTGAAAACGTCTACTGCAGTGCAGCTATAAATACGAATGTTATCTGCGCATGTAACATCACGGCACTTAGCAGGAAAATATCTAAAAAGAAGTAGGTGTTATCAAAATAAAGGTGGCCGATAGCTTTGCCACTAACACACCTGAAGAGAACAACATTGGTGGGTAAAAGTAGATATTATTACAGGAGAAGTAAGTTCGAGAAACCAGCCCAAAGAACGAACACACAGGATATTTACGAGTTAAAGGTGGCACGCTAAAACTACTTATTGTATCGTTTTCGTCTCTGCTATTTTGTACAGTATAATTTTCACATTGTAGAGTTTTTTTATAAAATAACCTGTAAAAACATGCTTATATTCTTAAGTGACAAAGAAATATACTATTGCTATGTGATTTGTTTTTACGTATCGTTGTTAGTGAAGTTAATACAGGCGGTTTACACACATATTTACTCAAGGAAAGCAACTACGCAAGGATCCATCCATGGCCTTTGTTTAGCAATCATCCCAGCATTTACATGGAGTGATTTCAAAACCACGTTCATCCTAATTGATGATAGCTGGAAACTAGGATCAAACCCAGGTCCTAGCGAATAAGAATCCAACCTGTTAATGTTGCGCCAACCTGCTCGGTAGGAATGACATTTTATCCTTTGTAAGCACCAAGGTGGAATGGCTGATAATTTAGCTAAAGTTCATTTCCTGCCCGCATGAGCGACTTATCCACCAATACTGTGCTAGTTCCCTCTATACTGGTAAAGTGCAGCATTATCCAACAACATTTCATTGGCCAACATTATAAACAGTGACAATAACGCATTACAAAACAGCAACATATACAGTTCGTCAGACAATGTTGGATCGAGAATATGTTTCTTACTTTATGTTTTAGAAACACTGCAAAATGCCACTTTGTAGTTCAGTTTAAGGTTATGTGCATAAATTACAGTAACCGAGACACATTTTGTGACCAAGCTGGTTTCTTTCCTCATAGTAATATTCACTTTTCGTTGATAACGCAAAGAATGATACAACTCCAAGCATTAAAATATTATTAGCTCATACCTGTCTACCGCCATCGTTAATTTTTTAAAACATGTTATAATTTTTACGTCTATGTAATGTTATGAACATTTAACTGTGAAAGTAGCACAACGTACGACAAGATAGACACACTCATGGATATCAGGAGAGGCAAGTCTAGAGTGACGAAGCCAGCTGAAGTTAAGACTAGCTTCCTCCTGGAAGTCTGCAGAGAGAACTGCTTCAGTTGTAGTGCTGCTTCCTTGTACAAGCCTGGCTGCAGAAGTAGGTCGTGGATCATACATTGTAATATGCCAATTTGGCATTGTACGTACAGTATACTTATACATATATGTATATATATATATATATATATATAGATATATAGATATATAGACTCTCTCTCTCTCTCTCTCTCTCTATATATATATATAGCCTCTCTCTCTATATATATATATATATATATATATACTCTCTCTCTATATATATATATATAGAGAGAGAGGGGCTATATATATATATATATATATATATATATATATATATATATATATATATATAAACTAAGCAAATGGTCACCGATGACAACGTAACGGGCCATTAATTTTATTGACATGTATCTGTTGTATTGGTATTTGGTAGCTGCAATCGTCACGGAAAATTGTAGATAAACTTAATGTAGCAGAATAATTCACTGTAATTGTGTATTCCTATAAAAAGTAATAATTGTGCTACAGAAATAATTCAAAATGTTCTGGACTCTGTGAAAGCAGTAGTTTTTAATTACATCAAAGTTAGAGTAGTGATCAAGAAATTTTTAATATTTGTAGTGGATTAAGAAGATTATGATACCGAATATAATTGTGTTTCGTCACTTTGCAGGAAGCTGAGGAAAGGTCATGTATGTGTCAGGAGAGTTGACGAACTGTTGAGGGATGAGTGCCTCGCACGCCTCAATGGCAGAGCGTGTTAGAGACAGAAATAAGATGCCTGCAACGGTTTGTCGCCAGGCAGTTGAATTTAAAATATAAATGAAAAATAATTTTAGTTCAAAATAAGACAATTTACGTACTAGAACATAAGGGTATGAACAAACACGCAAATTGGTGATTTAAATTAATAAATTTGACACTTGATACGCTTGCAAGGCCTGAGTTCTTAGTCGTCTGTAAACAGAGATTAAATGTTACAGAGTTTCTGATTGGTCGAAAGGAGCTAGAAATCAGTGAAGCAGTCGTGGCTTGGAGACTCGGTTTTTTTAGAGAAGGGAGAAGTATCTCAGAGCTCGAGGCAGACGGACGTGTTACCGTCCTCGGGGCTGGACCTCGCTTTACGAAAGTGTCGCCGACAGATTGCGTGTCCC
This sequence comes from Medauroidea extradentata, assembly GCA_003012365.1. Taxonomy (NCBI): domain Eukaryota; kingdom Metazoa; phylum Arthropoda; class Insecta; order Phasmatodea; family Phasmatidae; genus Medauroidea; species Medauroidea extradentata. Next base: position 4,968 of record PNEQ01063115.1, read on the forward strand.
GGGATATGATTTGCAAACATTAACAAGACGATTAGTATAGTTAGGGAGCGATTGGTTTTTCTTGTGTTTTACCAGACCAAAGGAACGGCATTCACGCTCTTAAACGACAAACGTTTTGGAGTAGGTCGTCACTGTTCGCATAATTCACATTCAGCGCGAGGTTATGTGACTAGGCTCAATCACGGATCAGCGATCTGGTCTATTCTGTTCAATGGTGAGCGAGGGCAAATTGCTGCCGTATCAAGTAATTTGTCATACCATTATTGACTACATTATTTGATTATACTTGCTGGGCCAGAACGAGGCAGAAATATTTCAATCTATATTATTGGTCAAAGGGACATTGCATTTATTGTGTCTTCAAAAAAAAGGTTACAACAATGGAGTGCCTTAAAATGTAGTGAAACAACTTTCTTTTTTAAGGTGCTTATAACATTGTCAATAAAGACATTTAACCTTACTTTTCCACCTCTTTTCTAGGCTTTTGTGTTTCAGATATATTATCTAATTACACTGATATTCCTGCGAACGGAATCGCTGTGACAGCAATTTTAACAATAATTGAATAAATTAACTGTGTAATTAAATTTTTACATAGTTTATGTTATGTTAAATGCGTATGTGAGGCAGTGAGTTGCAAAACTTGTCTTATCAATTTTGTAGAAAAATTAGATACTTATATTAATTCATTAAGATGGTTGCAAAGCATGTCTCTAAAGTAAAATTTGTGACTAAAACAAACATAGTCCAGTAGTTATAGCATGGTAAATATTGGTGTTGCCAGCAAAACTTGCCTAACCCATTGACGTTGTACTGGTTTATCTCGAAACCATCTTTGTTGGACAAGACAAGTTTTGCAACTCACAGCCTCATATATTTATTACATTGTTTATTTTGTTTATCATAGTTACGACATAAAGGAATAGTAGGCCTACTCTGGCGATAAAAACTCCACTATTTTCCATAACCACACGATCACTGGCGCGGGTAAAGTCAATACGTCAGTTTTCAGGAAACATTCAACAAATACTAACCAAATTATGTATATTATCTGTCCACTATGTAAGTATTAAATACCAAATAATGTGTAATCAACTGCATTTATTTGGGAACTAGAACACAAATAAAATAAGCTTTCGTAAATTGAGGCGCATGATTAGTTCATGTTTGTGTGATAATCATCATTAAAGAGATCAATCCTATTGTTGACATAAATTGCTCTGCCACGAAGTTACGACGCAAGGTCTTGTGATAAGTTATTTTAATGTTTCGGTCGTGTATGTCTGTTAAATTAACTTTACACATCAAAATTAGGGTTTATTTGTACTTGACTCTATATTACAAAAGTTCTAATGTACTTATGTGTGTGTACTCTTACGCCCGCGAATTTTTTAGCTGGAACAACCAGAAAATATATTGACATGCCACAGTAACTTTTCAATATATTGCCATAAATATGGGACTCAGTTTGTGCTACGACAAGCCACTTCACATTTCTGTTATTATTTAAAATATAACTATTTTATGAATTGTTCTTCCAAGTAACTCGATATCTACTAAAATAATTCAAGTTATTTAAAAATAATTAAACATGATATCAATTGTTAATTTATGATTTCATTCAACATACAAATAACCACTTTATGGATATTAAAAAAAATCACCTGATTACTTATGTTTTCAAAATGTATATCGAGAACTACTTAACACATAAGGCCTACTTCCAAATTCAGCACGTAAGTTGCATGTCTACATCACGTAAACTGTTAACATTTACTATTGGGTAAATTACCAAGTCCAACGTAATTGTTTCAAGAATCTATCATTTGTGGTACGGCTATTTAGCACCCACTCGTGGAGAGGATGTTCATGAAAGCACGTTACAAATTCTGAGAGATGATTATTTGTGATAAATCAGGTAAAGTTGTACACTACAAGTATTTGGTTAGCACAAATCTTAAAGGAGAAATCGGCGATTAAAGATGGATGCTCGAAACGAACATTTAAAAAAAAGTACGGAGATATAAATAATGACATTCCAGGTGCGTTTTAGTTAAATAATTAAATAAGTGGCATTTAAATTCTAATTTCTCCAAAATAGGCAGCACTGAAGAGTAATGTTATTTTACAATAAAGAAATGAAATAAATGTGTCGTTCTTTTTATAAACTGGCGAATTCATGCATTTCGTTCATCATGTATTCATGTGTTGATAATAGCCCCCATTTTTATATTTTTAGAGCACTATGTCGTATCTGAGGAAATATTGCCACGAATATCTTCAAAATTTACATGTAGCTATTACTTGCAAAGAAACTCATTTGACTTTTGTATATTTCAACAGTGCCGTGTTCATATTTTCAAAATGGCGGTCAATTTAACGTTTTTTGGTCACATTTCATAACCGTTTGTTAGTATTTTATCAAACTCTATATCCATGAAGAAGCAAGTATCAGGTGACTTTATTTTAATGCGTTTCGTTCATCGTGTGTTTATATTTTCCAAAAGGCTGCTATTTTTAAATTTTTAGCACAAAATGACATATCTGAGGTAATATTTTTCCGAATGTTATCATACTTGTTGCACATATTCTGCATACTAAGCTGATATTACGTTTGTACGTTTCGATCACCCTTTTATCATAGTGTCAAAATGTCGACCGTGTGTGTATTTTAAAATTTTTAATAAATTAGGAAATATTTTTCTAATTTTTATAAAATTCAGTACTCACTTACTTACTAGTAAGGTGCCTGGAATTATATGCATTTTGTTCTTTTCGTGTACATACTTTCAATTTGGCTGCTATTTGAATATATTTTATGACAAAAAAAAATTACAAGAATTAGTTCTTAGGATTTCGTCAAAATTATTTCGCGTTTATTCTGACGTTTATCAATTCATATTTATAAATAGATGATATTACGTTACTTATGAGTCATTTACGTCATAAATTTTGAAACAATTCCTACTAAACTCCAGTCTAACAAATATCCACTACCTCCGACACCATGACAAAGAGAAATCCAATTTGATAAAATCACGAACTTTGTTTGGTTGAAAATTCCAAACCTTGCAGAATGTTGTTAAGGGCAATAAATATACGTTTTCGACATACTTTACAATTGCTGTCGCTTCTGTTGCTCCATGTTTATTCTGTGGTATGGCGTCACGCGCAAGAAACTCGCCGAAGACACTGAACGAATAAGTCGATTACATTTGTCTTCGCCATAAGGCTTCATAACATTTACCTATATTACATGTAAGTTAGTACATCTGACGCTTATATGTTCGTGACGCTTGAAAAAAAATTACAGTAATCAGTTATATTAACTTTGCCAATGTAGAAATTGCAAGGATCTGGTCGTTCAATTTTTTTTATAAATTTTGACATTTGCTCCGCGGTACGAAGGAAACTAAACATAGTAAGTTGACTTACCAAATACGAAATATTACTTCAATGGTCTGTAAAATTTTACAAACATTTATGAGAATAGTGTCATACGATGTACATAAATTATTTTACCTTGTGAATTATAGTTTAACCCAGGTTAAAAATGTGTTAGTCTAAAAGTAAGAAATAGTCTAATCGTTTGTGTAACTGACTGCTAACGAAATGTAATGTGGTTTGAATCCGACTGCTAGTAAACATATCAGTAGCTTTATTCAAATATCGCGTAACATGTACATTAACCATAAAAAATAGTTTCCTCATTTTTTCCTTTGTATGTGAATATTCTAAAGAGGAGATGTGGACCTTTTACACACGTCGCCTGATGCTGACTGCATGCTCGAGTGTGCAGTATATTTCCCTCGCAAACGTATAGAAAATTTCTAAAAATATGTTGATATTGCTGCATTTGAAACTAATTAAACCTGCTATTGGCTTTTACAATACAGAATGAAAATTTCATATCAGTTTAACGGTTTTAACTATATTTCATTTGTAGCAAAGTGAATTTATATTTCAGTTTCGGAAGTTTATCCACAACTTTTCAAGTAAGTTTGCTATTGTTACAGTAAATTTGAAATTATTAGAACGTTTCCTAACCACACACATGGTTATCACAAATGTAAGGCTGCCCAATCCGTATCTGTAAATTGTTCCAGTGTTTTATTATAATTTTACACAAAAGTTGTGAAACTGCTACATTTAGCTAACCAGTGTTCTGTTTATTATTAGTTAAGATGTGTCAACTCAACTGAGGTACATGTTTTTGGTTGAGACTCTGCTAAGACGCTCAGGTTTGTAACTGGGGGGGACAGGTTCACATACGGCTCTTCATGAACGCAGCGCGTCTTGATACGTCGGTGATCGTATTTTGTTGTCAAACGTCTTAATAAAATCACATCCTTGTTCTGACGGTGTCAAAACATATCAGTTATCGACCTGTTGCCTGGGTGTTCCAAGTAACATGCTTCTTACTGCCTGGAAGTACGCAGGATGTTGCATGCTGCCTCGGTGTGACTGCCACTTTATACGTACACGTCAATATGCGTACGTTTAACGCTTGCACGTTCTCAGTAAGTTTATGGTATAAATGTTTTACCATATACGTAAATATACCATATCGTGCCCGGCAGTGGGTGTTCCACGCGGATGGGGCCGGAAGGTGCATCTTTACTAGCGAGCCTAGGAGATCATATTCTAACTTATATCGTCAAGAAATCAAGTGAAATGCTTATATGTACCTTGACTTATTTTACATATGGAAAAAACAACAGAAAACTGTTAGCTTAACTTACAACGGCTCGGTTGTCGCACGACTCTTGCTAGGGGTTGAAATCTACCTAGAAAACTGTACACATCAAGAAATAACGAAGTATAATGCATCGGTTATAACTGGCCACCGGTGAAAAAATAAAGTCAAGCATGGTTCATTTATTGCATCGTGGTCGATTGCATTGTTTCTTGCTTCAGTTGGATCATGCATTCAGATACATGCAACGTTTCCTTCTGGTAGGTTGATCACAACCGATCTTTAATTCCTTGTCGTTCGGGATAAATTTATAAGAGAATAAAATAAGTAATCAGTGACTTGCGAAATGTAACATTGTGACGATACAATTGTAATTATCTGAGGTTGAGGACACAGAATAATACCTTAAAGTAAATAAAGATTCACAAAAATATTTTTTTAAAATAAATTATTAATGAGTAAAATGCTACTGCAAATGGGTATAACATATTCGAGAAAATATCCCGTGTTAAAAACAGAGATAAAGTGTTTCCTTTACTAGCGGAAACATCTAGCTGTGTGTAACATGCGCTTGTTCAACAAGTTTTTACATTTTGTTGACAACTTTTGGTCGTTTTCGGAGAAATACCGTAGTACCGTGAACAAAAGATTTAAGATACAAATTGAATTTCGTGTAAGCATAATTATATTTGTGTATTACGGGTTGCTTGGTATCGTACATTCTACGGAAATTGTTTTGGTTAACATGTGCCGATTGTCATTTAGCCTTTTACTTTCTCAGTAAATAACTAAATAAGTAAATTGATAGCTGCAAGCACTGATAAAATGTTGTATGAAATTTAATCTCTAAGATGCATAAATTAATAACCAGTATTTTTATTTACGTAATTTCCAAAATTTAATGTTATAACAATATGAAAATACCTTTATTTGAATTTAAATACACTTCCACCGTATGTAACTATCGATTTCCTCTACTCTTCCATTAGATTGTATTTTTTCTCAAATTTTTTGTTAAAATTGTATATGCGCCTATACAACACGCTTTAGAGCTGAATGCACACTTGGAGTAATTAAACATTTTCTCTCGTTAGTAAACGATTTATGTAACAATTTTTATGTCATACAAAGAACATGTAAGAATTTTTTTTTTTTAATATATATAAGAGTCACAATTTAGGTGGCGACCGTTACAAGATTACTGGAAAACTGTTCAACGCGCATGAGTGATACCCACCTAGGAATAGATATTAAAGTTCGTTCCACATGTGTATTCCCATTTCAGGTTTACCACTACTAAGTGAAGCATTTTTACTAGTGGCCGAAAATCACAAATGTTTTCTCTTTGCTTTACATTTTATGTCCGATAATATTGTCAGAGAATATTTTCAAAGGTTCAGGCGTCCAAGATACATCTTCAACTTAAATATGACGTCAATAATGAAAGAGTTTACACTGAATGACTCATAGAGGCGAGTTGTCGGTAAGAGGACTACACGTCAGTTCAGAGACTTGCGTCTAGAGGCTAGTGTGAGGCGTGTTGCGTGTTCTATGTCGTCCTTACCGCCTACGCACTTCTAGGCCTCGAATGCACAAGTTATGTTCACCCAAGGTGGTCACCTTAATTCACTAAACGAAGACGAGAAACATTTATAGAAGCATAATTCCCACAAGAAAGCACAGAGCAACCAATTTTTGCCGGGAAGAAACCATTGATGTGTTTTAAGACCATTATATTCAATTTATTTTAAACAATTGCAAATAAATCGAATATTTTTTATACCAAATGCTTTGAAAAAAATTGAAACTGTGTACAGCCATACGATAGACACTTTTTAGAGCGTTTTTTAATAATGAACCGTTTGCTAGTAAAAAAAAATATTTTTCTTTATTTTGATTAATTTTGACAACAAAATATGTGATATTTCTAGGGTAAGAATCTAAAAATCCGTTTGGTGTATTGCAACAGAAAAATTCAGATACGATCGATGACATATAAGTTTTAAAACTATAAGCATGAATATTAATGTATGTATTAATTTGCGTCAAGAAATATTTTCGAAACCATTACAAAACAAAACAGCGAGGCCTTAATGTGCGAGCAGCAATGTGTGACTTGTCGTTGGCTGGGAGGGCAGTATGTCTCGTGCAACTATCAGGAAGACAGGGACGTAGGAAGCGGTCCAAGGCTGCAACTTGCAAGATATTAAACTTCGCGACAAGACAACCAACCTGCCAGTTCTCCGTGCCAGGATTACAACTGTATCTATAGCTCACAGAATCTCTCGTCTTGTCCTCGTCTTCCACTTAAGCATCGTTTCTAAATAAATGAGATCTAAGTGAGTGGCCGACCTACGAACACTGTAATGAACAACAGGTGGGCGTGGCCTCGTTTAAGACAGCTCCCTGTGGGGTGGAAACCATGGGGTGTTCTTGTCCGGAAGGGGAGTATCGGTGAGTGTAGAGGAGAAAAAAGGACAAAAGTATGAAAACGTGCTTCCCAGTTTTTCTTTTTTTTTTTAACAAAAAATTAACATACTTAAGTGCTTTAATGCATAAATTTATTCACAGATGATGCATATAGGTTATCATAAGTAAATTATTTGTTTCAAAGAAGAAACTTGAAAATGGAAGTTTCTCACTCATATACAGTATAGGACACTTACTATTTATCAACTTGTTGCTGTAAATGTCCCGTGACGTAAATATTAGTTTGATCTTATCCAAGAAATAAGTATATTTGCTACTACTGATGTGTGAGTAAATGTTTTACATTCCTACATTCTTATTGCTCGTGTACAGCGCTGAGGTAAAATTCATAATAATGGGTCGCATGCACATTTAATAATAATGGTTTAAAATGGCACAGTTGTGTTCAAATACAGGATGAGTCTGAATTACACCGACAAAACGCTGGCAGGTAATTCCTTAAGGAAAATATAAGACAAAACTGTAAGAACAAGTTTTCCCGACATTTATTATTAAGGGAGATGTGCACCCCTAAAAGTCGTATTTTAAAATGATTAAAATAAAATATTTAAAAAATCTAATTTCAACTCAGCGACAAATATGCTAACAGTGTTTTGTATAATGGAGATCGTTCACCTCGGGAAATGTGGTTGGAATGATCTGCCCCCTTCACTGTGGAAATGAGGGTTGCCGCCCTGCGTTTGCGTGAAACTTATTAACGAACATTTGTAAGAGGTTTATATTACGTATGTATTAATCGTCACGTTAAAATTAACAAAAGAGGTCGTCCTGTCCGAACACTCTCAGGTGAACCGTTTGCGAGAAATCCGTGGTGACATTATTCAAAACAGAAAGCGCGTGGCCTGTCAGGTAGGCAATCCACTGAACACTGGAAGACGGACACTGTGTTACTATGCGTACACGACACATTATATATTTAGATTACAGTGGGCGGTATATGTGATACAAAATGCAGTAAACCTGATTACATTGAGCGTCATGTGTGTTGCTTCCATGCCAGGTTCATAAATTGCAGCCGTTAGACACATAATGTCGCGAAAGGCAACGTTAAGAAGGATGACACACAACAAATTACTTATGCAAGCGTGTTGACCAATAATCCATAACTAATTAGGCTCCAGCATCACGACGGTTTATGCTACATCGGAGTTGCAACCCTTATTTGTTTTGATGTTTGAACGATTCTTGCAATGGATTCTTATTATAAATAGAACCATTTTTGGACATACGCCATTGCGGGCGAATGTTGTCGTATTGCCGAAAAAAACTACAATAAAAACAACAAAGGAAGGAAAACTAGTAAGCTGTAGTCAACAAACATAAAAAACAGGTAATTCCTTAGAGGAATGTAGTCATATCTCAAAAGACGACACATGGCCAAAAAGAAATAAATAAAAGTAATTGCCAAGTGGGATATAGTCGACTGGGGGAAGACGATACAAAACAAAAGACGATAGACGAAAAAATAATAAAAACCAACAAAAGTGGGGTGTGTGAAAAAAGCACCAAATGGATGAACATCTGTTGTCATCTTGCGAAGCCTACTATATTTTCGTATTTTTGCCTGTGTTGTGTCTTGCCAGTGTTCTCATATATTCGTGTCTGTCGTTATTTGTTTCGTCGTCGTCGTACTGTAAGCCAGGATCAATGAACTGCTACAGAGGTTTGTGAAACACGTACTGAATGTGTACGGACCTTCGTTGTTTCTGTTGTTGGAACCAAGGATGCAAATGTTATCAGGATGCGTAGTAAGCTATTCAGTGGTTAAACTAACGACGGGAGGGGGACGCGGCAAGCCAGAACAGAGAAGGGAGGCCAGCCCTCACGTCGATTGGTGGCGACAGTACATATATAGTAATTATCAACATAGCTTGACTTTTATTTATTTCGTTTACGCCCTTTTCATATTTTCCAAACGGCGACCGTTTTAACACTTTTACATGAAGTTAATTATCTGAGCAACCGTAGTTTAGAATTTTATCCAACTTGGTACACTTACACGGCATGCACTGTTAAATTCATTTTTGTGTATTACATTCATCCTTTGTATATTTTTTTTTTTCAAAAAGGCAGCCATTTTTATGTTTAGAGCATAGTAATACACATATTACGGTTTTTTTGAGAACGTCAACAAACTTCGTACACATATATTACATACAACGCTGACTTGAGTGTTTCATCCTGTGTTCATATTTTCAAAATGGCGGCTACTTTTTAGCATAGTAAAACATATCCTAGGAAACATTTTTCATAACTTCAACAAAATTGGTACACATATAAAACATACAAAGCTGAGTTGAAATTTGTAAAATTTGTTCATCCTGTACTCGTATTTTCAAAACTGCGGTAAATTTTTTATATTCTTAGCATAGTGTCACATATCTTAGAAAACATTTTTCAGAATTTCATCTAACTTGGTACATTTAAACTACATGCACTGTTGACTTAACGTTTGTCGATTTCGTTCATTCTGTGTGCATATTTTCATAACGGCGGCCAATTTTTATATGTTTAGCATAGTATTACATATCTTATAAAATATCAAAAGTTCACCTAACTTGGTAATCATATACTGCATACGAGGCAGAATTTAGTATTGTGTATTTTGTTCATCCTATGTTCTTATGTTCAAAATGGCAGCATGTTTCGTATTTTTAACATAGTAGGTTGTGTGCTATGACAGGCTTAATTTATTTTCAGAATTTTTACTATTCATGGAATAAAATGCAATTTTATTTTCAAATACATTGCAGTTCTTACATTAACAATTTGAGTAAAGCATATTGGCCGAACAGAATATAAACGAGGATTTCTAAAGTACTGACCTGGTCTTAAACAGTTTGTAAGGTATGGATGGGACTATACAACTGTCCATCATACAGAGAGTGTGCTTATGGTATAGTCTATGCCTTCAGGAATAGTTCCCGACATTTACGTTTTCATAATTCGCTGTGGTTCGTCATGAATCGTTTCCTATGGTTTCCTAAATTTTCCAGTCACAAAATATTATTTCACTTCATCTAAGTTTGTAAGCAAAATTAACAGCTTATGGAGAAAATACCCGTTGGCAGAGAATCATACTCTGATGAAAAATATATGTAATAGACACCCATATATACTTGTATAATTATGAAGGATGACATAAAATCATGTTCTATGGTGAAAAAGTGACGTATTTAGGACGAGAGAAACCCTGAAGACCTCGCCCAAACCAGCCAGAAATATCCTCTAACAAGCGGAAATAAGGTACCAAACTCGGACCGACTTGATGTAGCGACAGCACCAACAGTCGCTTCTATGCCCTTATAATAAAATAACTTACGATTTAATGACTAAATGTTACTATGTTTGGATCCCAGAATGGTGACGAGCAGCGGTTGTACGTAACACAGACAATACAGTGTGCCGCACATTACAGCGCCTGTAAACTCCTGATCTCATCTAGCTTTACTTATCTACAGGTGGATATAAGAAGTCATGAGCTGGGGTAAGGTTGGTTTGCTTCGTTACGTGATACGCTCTGTCCGTCACCAGGTAATGTCTAAACGATTTCAAGAATTTAAGATTTTTAAAGTTGACGTGAATTATAATCCTACAAACTGTAGTCATTCCTTAAACATTTAATAAATGTGACGTTCATAGCACATGTCCACAAATTATTTTATTTACACTGAATATGATATTATTGTTGTAATTTTTTATTTACTTTTTAACAAAAAACATTGTAAGAAAACCTGTAGTTTTCCAAATATATCTCGGAAAATTTTCCGTTTTTTTTTTGTGTAAATTTGTTTAACAACTACATTGTGGAATTGTAGAAAACTATTTCCAGAAATTAATAACGTCTACATAACCCTACTAAAAGAAATTAATTATACAGGTAAATAAACAAAAATTTACAGGATCAATAATCCAGTTTTGAGTATGTGTAAAAATCATTTCAAGCATAAAATGCAATACTGGCATTGTTTCTTTAGGAGTCATTTTTTAAATGCAATAATGTCTGTGAAATCTTAAAATATATATATACACTGTTATTTTAAAGCTACAATAATAATCTGAATTTGCGCTTGTATCATAGAAGAACAAATTACGCATTTTAAAGAAAGACATATCCCATACCGTATTGTTTTTAAGTTATTGTTAACACGAAATCATGTTAGTTACATCTATGTTGTTACGTAGAGCCATTTTATAGTTATAGTCATTGACATAATTTTAACTCTCATATTTAGAAAGAATATAGTAGTTAAAAATAAATTTTCAAGTTTTCTACGTTGTTTATAAACTAAGCTACAATGATTATATTAGAAATATCCTAACCAAATCGCTTAGTAATCAAGCTGTGCTTAAAATTAAGGTACAACTTCTTCAACATAATTTAATGTACGGGTAATGTCGCATATATATTATCTCCTGATTTTTGACGTAAGTAATGTTTGTTTGGACACACAAATGTTTCTATATGTGCACAAGTATCTGTGTCAGGATTAAACTCCAATCCGTTAAATAATAAAAACTATTAAATAATGGGTGATAAGATGCAGAGAATTTTTCTGTAAGGTTAAAAATAGCATTATTCTGTTGATAGTTTGAGGTACCGCGTAAATCGTTAAATGTATTTTTAATTGCTGTTTTGTTGCAATCTTTATCGATTTGTAAAATACAATTACCAGTATCAGACAATAACAGTACGCAAGTTTTAAATAAAAATGGTAAAGGAAAAAAAATTCAGTTTACACTTCAGACGAGCGAACGTTACTGGAAATAGCTCACACAGCATCCGGAGAACGGAGTTAACTTCCCAAGATACCATTCTAAAGTAACAACGGTGTAAAGTAAATATGGGGTTTACATTAATTTGTATTACTGTAATGTGGAGCATTTCAGTGTATCATGAGTCAAGCTTTCTGTAATACACTAGGTATCAACACATTAAAAAATGTATATGAGCTGTGAGAGCATTGTTCAATATTCTTGATACATGGCTGCATGAATATTTTTCATAATTTTTACACCCTCATTCGGAAGAACTTGGCCCGCCTCCTGTTTGTATCTTAAGATACGTTAAAATTATTAGTAACAGTTGCAAAATATATTCCATGCTAAGTGACGATCCAAAAATAATAATTGCTTTGTTGCTATCCATCTTATCTGAGTATTTGAGAATAAAATGTTTGGACTTAGTACTTGTATTCATTTTCTGAAATAAGTTTCCCTACAACTTTACTATTAAAAAAACTCTGAGATTAATTTAATTTATGTTCATGAAATTATATCACAGAACTCAATAATCATTTGCTTTTGTATAGCCGCAAGGAAATAAAAACACAACTGGAAACACCAAATAATATTTTTATACCGTCATTGGGGGCAATTGTTTTGTACGAGTTGTCATTATGAGCATTAATGTGGCACGGAAATTTCGTACACTTGAATCCGGCACAGAGGATTAGGATTCCGGACTTCGTAACTAGAGCAAAATAATTGGTTATAAACTTTGCAAAATATTCTACCTAATTTGAGACATTTTTTAGACTGTTTTCCTTGGGCCTAGAGATTTAATGAGGTCGACGCACTTGAAAACAAGTGATTTTTGCAGTCGTCGTTTTTAATTGTACCTTAAAGAGAAGAATTTTGCAGTTTTTTAAGTTGTGTTCGCTTTGTAAAGACGCTTAACACTAGGATACTTGTGGCCGTCACCAGTGATAGTCACAAGTGACCCCATTTTACTGTCCAGAAACACTGGTGTCGAACACTGCCAGCATTTTCAATCTTTTATACGCATTCATTTATTGAAGTGAGGTCGATTGATTATGTGTTGTTATTTATACTTCTCAGAAGAAGGAGGTGGTTGAGAAAAAGCGTTCAGTACATATTCATCAAGTGCTGAATTAAAGGATGACGAAAAGTAAATTTTGCACATTATTTGACGATTTGAGGCCAGATAACATGATGATCTTCCAATTTTTTTCGAATTTCGAAAGTCTAATTTGAGGGATTACTCGAAAGTGTAAAAGAAGATACCTCAGGAAGAGATACTGTACGAAGAAAATGTATACATGCCAAAGAAAAACATGCTCCTACCCTACGGTAAGACACGGAAATTGGAAACCGGGGTAAGCGGGGTGTTTATAAGTACTGTAAAAAATTTCGATATTAGATCAAATAAACCAAATTGGCAAACCTTTGAGTTACAAACGTTAATGCTGAAGCATTTTACTATCAGTGCTGCTAACAAATATTTTAGTTTCACCCTATATTGTTACTGCTGTATGGTTATTCTGGTGCAAACTGTTGTAATTTAATATTTTAACTTAGTAAGCTAATTTAAAATAAGATGTCCTTTGATATAGCTGCTGTTATAACTTTGGATAGAATGATGTATTAAGTTCTTATGTTGAAAATTTAAGAGCAAATATATACATATTGTTAGATTACTTAATTAGTTCTGTATGTTATACAAAACGTTAACACATTGTGTCTTAGGAATAAAATGACCATATTCTGAAAATACAATTGTTTTTGTACAAATTTTTCTAACAAAGTAATTGTAAATATATTTTGTTTGAGATTACGCTGTCTTAAATAAACACGTCACTGTTGTGTATATTTCCACTTCAATGTCCTAACCCAAAGTACTACAAAGAATCTTCACTGCACTGAGAAGCTGCTGGTGGTGAAGATATCAGTTCCCATTGACTTGTTTTTGAGGTACCTTCGGTGTTGCTTCTATTCACTGGTGTCACTGATCCACGATTAGTAAAAGGCAGAGCAATAGGTGCATAGTTTTATCAAAGTCCTATTTGTGATTATATTGCAGAAGAACTGCTGACGTGGTCCTTCAGAGCATTGACAGGAACACTCAACAAATCTGACTTTGACTTCAGTCACGCGTGGTCAAGAATTTCTTATTATCTCTGAAACTAAACAATTGTATGAACAATGCATATTAAGCACGCGATTCTCTTTCTTCTAAGATTTTCTTTGCTCGCGTTCGTTTTCGTACTTGCAGAAACGTTCCTTTCACTACCAAATGCACAAAATTACTTTCCCCTTCATCCATCAATTTGCCATCAGATTCCTGATGTTCCCACTTGAGGCAGTGGGTTTTGTAACCGTTTGTAACAATCGCAACTGATTTAAATATGCTTAGAGTTTCCGCGCGCTTGCTAGAAACCCACTCTTATCAGTCTTTTTCTTTACCAATTTTCTCTTACATTTTTCCACTTCCTTGTAAGTGAAGTAGCTAAAGCAAACAGAAACATTATTAGTGTTATATTCTTTTTTTCGTCATTTGTGGAGGTTATGTGAAAGCTTGTAAATATAAAATTATGTTTGGAAACTACATAGTTTCCAAAGATTTTTTGTACTGTTCGAATGTTTTCTTACTGTGCTCGAGCTGCTACCATACATTCACACACACTCACTTCCCTCTTACGATGCCTTCTGGTGTGATGTTGTACAAGTCCTACTAGAGGTGCTTTGAACAATTATAGGGCATTGTAGCGTGATGTAGATCTGGAGTTTCCTTGTCCTCTCATGGCCTTTTTTCAGGTACCTTTTCTGATCTTGCGTTACTTTTTTTATATTTTATTACTCTGTGGTACTTTACGTGACCTTTCATGACGTATACAATATTCTTTGTCACAAAATGTTTACGGGATGAAAATGAAACAATTTATTTCATTCGTGTCACAGCTTTTAAGGCCATACTCCATTATCAGTTAGAGTCATCACTGTCATGTGTCTTTACATTCCACAACTGAGCCTCAGAACCGTTCAAACCATGTACATAATAGTCTATACAAGAAGATTTATGTGTTTGACTGTCTGTGTGTTTGGTGAATATTTTCAAGAGTTGCTAATGATGGATGTCTTTACAGGTACTTAGCGCCTGTATCATCCATGATATATTTATACTTCCAGTACAGAACTGTAGGGTTGTAGTATACTAAAGTATATTACATTTTACTGCTTATTTTCATTTTTACGTGTGGAGTAAAATAGTAAAACTTTCATATATATACGTAAAGGTGTTGTGTTGACTCTACTGGAAGTGACGTACTAAAAAAACTTACGTTTAACAACCATTTAGTATAGAATTCAGATGTGAAATTTATTAATAATTTTAACCAAAATGAACCTAAACATGACTACACAAAAATAACATGTTAACTTAGAGAG
>PNEQ01063132.1:0-40134 GCA_003012365.1 Medauroidea extradentata
CTGTAACGTATAGGATTATTGGATCCGCCTTGAGCTCTGAAGTGCGTATGGAACTCCTGCTGGCAATTATTTCTCTACTTTGGTTCGATTGCTGCTTTGTCACTGTTTAACATCATACACATTACGTGACGGATAATATCGTTATTGACAGCAATGATGATTCAAGAAAAACTACAAACTTTTTAGGATGATTTCAATTTTTACTTTAAGGTAAAGTTCTATTTTTTTTGCCAGGAAAGTAGTATCAGGCAAAATGTAATATTAATATTTTATTTAATACCTGACAAAAGTTTGTAAGTATTTACATTTGCTTAAGTTTCTTCTTAGTTAAAAATGCAGTTCCCCATTTCAGTTTTTGATAAAACCTTATTGTATGGATGTTGTCATCGTGAATATGTTACGACCATTGATTATTCCACTCGTTTGCTGTCACATTACTTTTTACACGCCGCCTCCCTTCCCACAACAAACACATGCTTCTATGCAGCCCCGCTATTTTAGAACAGGTGTGTAAACCAGGGACGGATCTAGACTTTCCTTCGCCCGAGGCAAGAATTGTGATTCCCTCCCCTCCCTATTCCCCTACTCTTTGCTTCAGTCCAATCAACCCTACAGTAATAAACGTAACTTGTATGCGTTGTTTGGCGCTCGCGTAAATAACAGTATAACATTTTAGTAGAAATACATATGACATACACTTACTAGCTACCATTAGCAGGGTTTTAAGTGTCCTTTCTAATTATATATACGTATTTATAACATTATATGGTGTTCAAGGTTAATAAAAATACAAAACTGGTAAAAGTATAAATATTGGTAGATATTGTATATTTTTTACACTCGTGTACATTTCATTCCCAAGTAAAATTTTTCTGCATCACCAGCCCTCCCTCTAACCCGGCGCCCGGGGAAGTCTGCCCCCCCCCCCCTGCCCTCCCTACATCCACCCCTGGTAGAAATGTTGGTATTTTTATCCCTATTTCTGATGTAAATAAGCTTCTTTTTACTAAGGCAAATGCTGTGTCAGAAATGCTAATTCAGATAGAGCAAAAGGATTGCGTCTGTGATAAAAAAAATTACTGATCTTTAAAAAAATAATTTGTTTGTTTTCACATAAAGTAAATTCTGGTGAAAGAAAATATTAACGTACAATGACTGATGCTTGGTTCTACTACCGAGCAAGGCAGGGCAGCGTTTACTCACTCGACTCGCAATTGGAAGGACGCGGGTTCGATCATCAGTCCAGCTAGATTAGCTGTCGTTTCCCATTATTTTCCTAAATCACTTCAAGCAAGTTCTGGGGTAACTACTCAGTAGCGTACTAGTCAGACCACTCACTCGCGCGACGACGAAGTGGATTCCATTCCCCGTGGGGTTGCTCACGATTTTCACACGTGCGTGTGGAAAACGTGGCGGATGTTGTCGTTTGCCAGCGGGTTTTATCTAGGTATTCCCATTTCCTCCGACCTTGCATTTGCATTCAATCGCTGGTCTAATAGAGGCAAGACTTTCAGTGCCAAAATCTCTTCACTCACTCTAAAGCCATTACCGATTACTTCCCCAGTTCCTCCTTGTACGAGCTATTGATTTCGCCTCTAATGACTACCTACCTTGGATGCATTACGTCTGTTACTAATACTACTTCTACAACTTGCATCTTAAGGTCTCGACATCACAGCAAACAGCATGTTTGACTTATAACCACAGTGTCGCGAGTTTAATCCTCAGACCTGGAAAATGCCTCCTCGCCATAAACTTTGTACCATCAGAAAGGAGCTGGTAAGAATTGTATGAATCATTCACATCGTAAAAATCCTGAAATTTAGGCTAGTAAGAACAGACCAGTGCGTAGCCGCATAATTCTTCAGTCTGCAGCAAAGCGGTCGGTTTACTCGCTGAAGTCATAGGTTTTCAGCGCGCCAGAATTACAAACGTCCCATGCAGTCGCTGAAAACGTAAAATCTGTGATACCTTTCATAGTTTTACGTAGAGGGATTTTTTTTTTGCTCCAAGGTTATGGCATAAGGGTCCAGGGTGACGTATACATGTGTAAGCCTGCCTGTATTTCATGGAAACGTGAGAAAATAGTGCAACGATGACTGACCCGGAAAACCTCCTCTAGATCACCGGCAGTGTCAGCCCACGTTCACAACTTGAGATAACGTGTTCGAGCGGCCGCCATGCAAGGCATTGCCCAGCAGACTTCCTTATAACACTGTTATATTCAGTAAATGAGTAAGTTAGATCAGTTACGTCACTATAAACTCGGTCACTAGAACACTTAATATATCATCGTTTGTATCTGAATTTTTCTGTTGCAATACACCAAACCGACTTTTAAATTTTTGCCCCTGAATTATCTCATATCTTGTTGTTCCTAACATTGCGTGGAGTCGTGTGTCAGCGTCTCTAATGACCTCGCTGTCGACGAAATTTGACGACCAATAAAGTTAAAAAAATCATAATAACCAACGTGATCACTTAGTCACGGGGTCTCTATGCTGCCCTATAGGGAGAAAGCCTTAACTCCAAGAGGTCAAATTTTACAGGAGAGCAAAAAGTTTAGTTTGTCTTAATACACTCTCATTTTTGTAAATGGTTTCAATGTTTTGCTTTTATTGTGACATTTAAATATTTGAAATTTATTTGGTATGGCTTTTTGATATCTTTCTTCAAAACATCATCTTGAGGCTTTTATTCTCAGTACTAGGCAAAATTTTGGTTTTAAGGAATGTTTTAATAATTTTTTTACACAGGCAACGACTGGTTATAAGCCGTTTATCCTTAGTGAAAATGTGTTTGTTGGTACCAACTATTTAAATATAATAAACAATTTTTTCCCCCAAATTTGGAGTTAAGGCTTTCTTCCCTAGTCAGGCAGTATGAATCATGTTCTTCATTTACATCGCGAATTACATACAGTATTCTAGTCAGGATTTTATATTTCCGCTCGTGGAAAACATGCGTTAAGACTTCTCTCAAATCAGTAGTCCAGGGTTCAGATTCTCTTTTTTGATTATTGTTAGATACGGTAGCACGAGTTATATACGTAGGTAGTCATCGTTCTGATGTGCGAGTAGAACATTTAGTGAATGTCTTACAAGCCACGCAATAGCAATGCTAACTGGGCTACCGTCGGTGAACAGCACCAGACGGTAGACAGTAGTTGTTTCGCTAACGAGAAGATGTGAAACAGAACCGAGCCGCATGACGCATCCGCCGTTTCTCCGTTGTTTTGTCCCCACGTCACGTAATGTTATCGCAAAGACGACTTAGAGCCACTCTCCGACTGTACGCTATAAGTCACAAGCTGGAGTAAGGTAAATTCGCTTAGTCACGTGATCAGATTTTGTCGAACACCAAGTTATATCTAAACGTCTGCAAGCAAAATAGGGTATTAAGGTGGCGGGAATAACCACCTATTTTATACATTTTAATCGGTCAGTGCTAAAATGCACGAAGTCCAAATTTAAAGAAAATTTTGTTGTAGCTGTAATGTACATTTTTTTTTGTATTCTTGACTGGTTGAAGTTAGAGAGGTACTTAGTTCTTATCTTCTAGTAAACAAACATATGCTTTTTTGTAGCTAAACTTCGTTAAAAATAAGTCCCTGGAGTTAAGTGGTTTTTTTTGACATAGTAACTTTTCACATTGGCCGGTTCATTTAACTGTTTTTATAAATGCGACGTTCGTAGGACATTTTAAACACGCTGATTTATTTATATTACGAAATATTTGGCACCTGCTTTTTTCTTCGTTATTTTTAACACGATGCGTTCAGTTTCATTAATTAATTGTGATTTTGATTATCTGTGTTGTTCACAATTTTTTTAGTGCCAACTACACAGTTTCATTTGCTAACAGCCAGAGATGTAACTAAAAGTTAGTTTGCACCCGGGCGAGAATCTGCGACCTCCTAGTTACGTTCCTGCTAGCAACAGTTTACCTGGTCCTCGAGTAGAGTAGACCCAGGAGTAGTTCTCGTGACTTTTCAGACGCTTGACAAATTTACTCGGGTTACTGCTAGCAACCTCCAGCTGAAATGCAAACATTTCAATTCGTGTTCAAGTTAACAGGAAACCGACATCTCGTACGACGTACGTCGACAATAGGAGACAAAACTAGTGTGAGAGAGACAGCTGCTTGCGCCACCTTGGCGACACAACAGCTGAGGCGTAGAGGGCGGCCCGCTGTCACCAGGAAACCACGCTAGCTGTTTGTTTGTAATCCACGCTCCACATGCTAAATACCGTTACACAATGCGCAGTATTCGCAAACACAAAATCCCGTTCCACGTCTACATGCGCATCGTGTACGTCTGACGTAATCGAACTTCCGGTCGATCCTGCGTCTCAACTACGCGAGGTCTGGAGAAGTATAAGAGGTTCACAATAAAATGAGCACTTTTGACGAACTCCTGCTCTAGAATGATAACTAAGAAATATTCTTTATTGTGACATGAAGCGTTAATGCATCGCTCTTTAGTTTAGCAGTGATTTTGAAAATATTTTAAGCGCAAATTAATACATGTATCAAAAATTCATTCTGGTGGTTGTAACACTTGTATATCATCGTTTGTATCTGAATTGTTCTGTTGCAATACACCAAACGGATTTTTAGATTTTCGCCCATGAAATAACACACATTTTGTTGTCAAAATAAGCAGACATGAAGCAAAATAATGTTTTGCTAGCAAAAAGTACATTATTTTAAAAAACGCTCTGGCAAAATTGTGTATCGTATCATCGTACACAATCTCAAATTTTTTCAATGTATTTGGTTAAACATATTCTAATTATTTGCAATTGTTTGAAATAAATGAAAGATCATGGCCTTAAATATTTAGTACAGCACAATATTCGATTGTTACCTAGGACGATTTGTTTATATTTAATATCGGCTGGAAACTATAAATTATCTGAAACAAGAAAGTAACTAGGATTTCAAAAATGCTTACTTTGTCCTGAACCTCCTATAATAGCTTATGCGTGGCGTCAGATTGTCGATAATCTTTTTCTTTCGATTGCACAGGCCGCAAATACGGCGTGCAGAGCTTCAGCCGTTACAAGATTGTTCGAAAATCGCTCGACGTGCTTGAGTGATGTCTGCTTAGGAATGTCTTCAAAGAACGTTACACGTACGTGTACCTACTCCAAGTTCACCACTACTCATCAAAACATATTTACCCGTCACCGAAAATAGTGAAAATAGAGGTTTAGGCGATCCTTTCACAGACGTGAAAATCTTGGCATAAAATATTATAAAAGGCCCAGGCATCGTCTGTGGCTCAGGCGCGAACAATACATCTTACCTTTAACTTGAATATTACGTCATGAAATGATACCATCGTCACTAAATGTGTGTTAGAAGTGAGTGGCCAGAGAAAAGGCTGCACGCTAGTTCAGTAACCTGCGCCTAGATGGTAGGGTGAGCTGTGATGTGCTCGCTGCGTCTTCCTTATCACTTCCGCACTTCTAGGCCTCGAACACGCCAAATACGTCCGGGCACGAGTCTCAGTTTATCCGCTTTTGAGAGAATGATATTTTTAAACCCATACTAGAGTCGATATCGTAAAATTGCTTTGTTGCTTGGTTGGAAATTGGTTTTGCAGAGTCGCCTTTTCTTACACTGGACCCATAACCAATACATTCACAGTGTAGAAATTTCATAATTAATTATTACATATAAAATTACTATAATATAACTCAATACTATACAGCAAAAAATTACACAAAAATAAACCAATTAGCACACACTTTCACTCTCATTCACCCACATGCATACACACAAACATACATAAAAACAAAAATTACACACAAAACAAATACATTAGCAAAAACTTTCTCACTCATTCATTCACTCACATGCATACATACATACAACTCAACTTCTCGAAAATGTAACTTCATCAACTCAACCGTCGGAGTGAGCAAGATAGTACGTATTTACTTTTATCTCAAAAGTACTGAAACGTTTTATATTCCTGCATTCAGATGGCAGATGTCATCAAAATTTTCGAAACAAACGGTACTAAGATTTTCGCTAATTTATCCAAAGGAAACTTCGTTAATTAAGTAATTAGTTACCAACATGCTGCAGTTTGTCTCGACATAGAGTATGTAGATGAAACTAGTTAAAACAAAGTTACCGAGCTATTTTACGATATCAGCTATGGGTTTTACAAATTAATCAGCGTCTGAAATGTGGAATCTCAGGCCCAAGCACTTAACATACGTCGAAGAGCAGAAAAATAATGTTAATACGAGATAAGTTAATCTCAGTGTACAACGTGTTCAAAATTGCGGAGGTACTAAGACATATAGGCCTACGTTTGCATTTAAATGTTGAATGTTAATGTGTGCCAGTTTAGTGATGTTAGGTTCGTGGTGTTTTGCTTTCCTACGAGTTTTCCGTTACACTAGGCATAAACGGAAAATGAGTAACAGGACGACGGTGGACATATTTCCGTGTATTCGCATCAGTACGAGCAACGGAATACAGTGGTACGATTGAAAACATGACGGTACACATGGACGAGCTGTGTGTGGGCGAGTGTGTACATATAGGATATAGTAATGTGTACGGTGGTGCGAGCTGCACCGTTAGGGTAACGGCAGAACTGTTCGTGGTTGCTGCACCCGCAACTGCAGGCATCTCGCGCGTGTCTCCAGTCCACGCACTTGCCCTTCTTCTGGGCAGCGCAACACAACCAGGAGGAGGGAGAAGGAAGAACTTTCCATCGCTTATCGAAGTAGGTCGCACGCAGGAATGCGCCTGGCGACACCGTGTTCGCCTCGCTATGCGCCGACGCGCGCCAAAAAAAGGTAGGTTGGCGGGCGGGCATAGGTGTGTGCCGTGCGGCGACAATGCGCCTCATCAGTCATTGTCTGCACGTACAGGAAACCACAATAATAAAAAGTTATTCAGGTGGCGGAGGGGTGGAGGGTCAAAGGAGGGAGGGGAGAGGGTGACCGTCGACGTATGTGCGGGAGGAAGGGAGGGGCATATGGATCTTTAAGAGACTCCATGTTAGGCGGGCGCGGCCTGCCTTTTCCGGTAGCCGCCGACGACCATCCGGGCCACCGCACTTCCCAGGTGTCTGTCGACGCCCCCTCTTGACGAGTACTTGAGGTTGTCTTGCCGAGTGTTTGCCGCACGCTCTCGGTGGATGAATCACGAAAACGTTTTAATTCCCTTCCTTCGAAACTCTGGAACTCTTCAAGACATTTTCACCGATATTATTAAAACATTTTTATGATCACGTGATAGTTGCTTGACTTATGTTAGGGAGGCGTTTGGATCGATCCTAGCCGGCTGCATACATCATGAACTTCCCATCTACTTTTCCCTTTTTGGTATATTTTCGAGTTTTTCGTATGGATAGATGATATTTATTTTAAGTTTATTTTTTCTAGCTACGGCAAGACATTTCTTAGTCTCTTTACATAGAATAAAAGTATTACTATTATTGTTATCAACGTCAGCAGCAGTTGCGGGTTCAGGTATAAAGTGGGACTCGAATGCGGTGGTGAAATGCGTACTTAAAAAAACAATGAGAAGGCTGTCCAGTCTGGACGTTCACTGCTAACGAATCATGAAATAAAAAAAAAAAAAAAAAACGTGGGAAGATGCATTTGAAAATGGGAATGGTTTTTAAACAAACTCAAGGTCATCACGAGTTAAATATGATGTACGGAAACAGTGAGGTGGCATGAACACTTAACCGTGGGTGTGCAAAAATTTCGAGGTAAATTTCAACTGCATTCGGTCAGTGCACCTAGCAGCTTCCTGAATGTCAGTGGTATGTTGCAGACCAGCGAGAAGGTATGTACACTCGGCCACACAAAAAATGTCGCCTCGCTACAGGCCAGCAATTTGTCTAAATCCCACTTCGGGTATCTTCGGCAGCATACAGAGGCACATAGCGAAATCGCAACAACCCAGCGAGCTCCTCACGACACTCTCGAACCGTTCTTGAGGCGCAGTTTCGAATCCCGTTGATGGAATAGAATTTTTTTCCCCACAGAAACAATGTATTAAGAATGACAATGTTCAAAATGAAATAAGTATTTACCATGTATTTCCTTCGTAATTATCAAAAACCCAAAATATAAAGTCCAAGTTTATTCCTACTATTACGTTAATAAAAGGCGAAGATAATTGTCGTAAGTTTGCGAATATAAGATATCCATGTGGTATTCAGGTAAGACCAAATTATTTACAGAATATATTTTTTAAAACAAAGAAACCAAAGAGTTGTAACTTTAAACCGTCATAGTATTTTTTGAATTGTAAGTTACTAATTGTCATAAGAACATTACAAATTATGGATTGTTCACGCTGGCATTTTAATCGTTTAATAATACAAGAAAACGAATGTCACCTGGGTCGTTTGACTTTTACAGTGTAATGTTATGAAGCACAATGCATTTAAGATTCTAGGTAAAGTAAGTTATTTCCGTTAAATACTTACACCAAACTTATAACATACTATACGACAGTACAATAGCCATAATTAGTAAACAATAAATTACCGACCATGTCACGCGGTTCGTAGTAGACGGTAATATTGCAAGCCGTTCAATATATAGGATATTTTTTTTCTTCGATAAAATCGTGCATTTTGCATAATTTACTACAGCGTGTTGCGTTAAAGCCCAAAAATCAATTATCGGTGCTGATGATTCAAGATTTTTCTAAATACCCATGTTATATATTTATGTACTGTTCAATATCCTTATTTGCAACATAGTAGTCTGAATCAAATACACATGATTAATCATAATTTGTAACATTATTCAAGATTAACACTACACCGTACGTGTTAGCTTTAAGTGGAATGATGAGATAATTATTTTTGTAAATTGCGAATAGAACGTTAATATAAAAAGTTGATAAGGGTAGATATTTAGAACGTCAATTTTAATTGCTTTTTTTTTATAGGACCTCTTCTTCAGTGCGTACCTTTTTCAGGTCCTATATGTGTATCTATAGTGTTCAATTTTGTGGTTCTTTTTTACGTACGAATATCTTGGTGCGTGCAGAATCTTTTATATTGTATAGGAGTGTATAATGTATATTTATCGTTAATACTGTGCCATGAAATGGTAGGGTCACCACTTACTGTCTCATAGAGGCGAGAAGACTGCACGCCAGTTTAGTGACTTGCGCCTTAGAGGCTAGTGTGAGGCTTGATGCTTGTACTGTGTCGCCCTTATCGCTTCCGCACCTCTAGGCCTCGGACGTACGAAACATGTCCACCCTCAGGCTGCCACACAAAACTTACTTTAGCACAATGATCAGGAAACAAATATATAGATTCGGAACGTGTAGTGACAGCGTGTGTCCACATTAAAAAAAAAAAAAAAAAAAAAAAAATACTCTTGACTTCAAATGCTTTGAATCGGTTGGAATAGATAGTCATCGATAGTCGCAGTGTTAAAGAGTCCATTCATACGTAGCTATTCGTTCGGAAGAACCAGACAAGGCTTAGTACGTAGAATTTTGTATTCCGTTCAGTTCAAATATGCTGCACTAGCCTTATTTCAGTAGAAACACCCGTTTTAATCATCTTCGCTCTTAAAAATAACAGCACTTGTAAGAACAATGTGTGTAAATACGTATCGTTAGTAGGCTTCGCTTGTACACGTTGAACATTTTTATTGAAACGTTCTTTTCTGT
Organism: Medauroidea extradentata; assembly: GCA_003012365.1. Lineage (NCBI taxonomy): Eukaryota > Metazoa > Arthropoda > Insecta > Phasmatodea > Phasmatidae > Medauroidea > Medauroidea extradentata. Next base: position 9,682 of record PNEQ01063132.1, read on the forward strand.
AGCTCTGTTCTCTTCTTCACAGCCCACGACGGTTGACTGGACGTATTTTGCGCGCTTAGGCTTAGGAGAACAGAAGTACTTACGGCTGGTCAAGTGACAAATTTTTTTCTAAGTTTTTAAGGTTTTCCATTAATTTACTACGTCACAATTTTTTTACATGTTAATGAACATCTTAATGTGCAATACCGCGTAATGCAATTTTCAGGGGAAAAAATTCAGTTACAACGATATGATATGCACAAACTCAAGTGTTTCGTAAAGCTATCTATTTGGCTGATTTTACTTTAAGTTGTGTCATAAAACTTTAAATATAAGTATATGCGTACCTCTAGAGTTTCCATGAAACATTTCATCGTACACAGGTGGCTTCAATATACATTCCGAGAAGCAGATCAACATGGTTATATAACACAACTTTGATATTTATGATTTCAATATAAATAATTTTAATTCTCATAATTATTCTAATTATTTTACTACCAAATTGTGTCTCCCTTTTTTTTTATATTTTTAGGCTAGTATTTTATAACACATTGCTATAATATAGAAATTAGTTTTTGGACCACTTGAACGCTCTTAAGTGGGGTCCAGTCACGTACTTATCCTAGCTTCTAGGCATAAGTCACTGAACTGGCATGTAGTCCTGTCGATGACGCGCCTCTTTTCTGACAATGGCCTTGTTTCTCATGCCATGGAAAATAAATAGGAACACGGGCAGGCCAAACCCGCTGAGATGAATCCTTAGCCAGGTGAGGTAGGATTCGTGCTGGTGGTGGTTTTAAACACCGCTAGAATAGTGGTGACGGGACTGTGTAAAATGATAACGTAAAACGTGAATAACAAAACAAGAATAAGGGTTTAATTAAGATTAACTTCGCCACAAATTCATACTGTAGCCAGATGAATACATTCAATAAAATTAATGACAACGTAACCGCAGTGATGGCCTTTGGGAGCTTGGGACTGGGCGCAGCATTTTATCTTTAGTTTTTTCTTGTACGGACGTGCACTATTTTTAATAGCCTGCATTACAATGGAAAAATAAACTTTCGTGCGATACGGTAGCATGTATGTGTATTTTTGTGCTGGGATGATTTATCGTTTGTCCTATATACATTTTTCAGTCAAATTTACTGCATAGTTGCGAACACAACATTGGTTCTACTTGTTAGAGACTAGTGTTCGTGTGAATGAATGATTAGGTGGTAATCTCTACAGTCAGTTTGAATGTTCACGTGGAAAATAATCAGGAGGAGGGTGCTCTGTGAAGACCACTGTCAAGAGCGTTTCATGTGGCCAGTCACAGCTAAAATCAGCTCTCAGAGCTAAGGTCAGAGGGAGGTGGGAGGTGAGGCCCACCCACGGTTCAGATCAGTGCCAAATGTGGCCGAGCCTGCACGAGAATAACGGCGCAGACAGATCTTGTTCAACACAAGTCGTGGGCACATTCCAGCTACTATCTGCAATAGCCCGCGTTGTAACTCATCCATGTGGGAACTTGGTATAGTATATTCCACCAACGAGTGCATTTTTTAACTGCCAGGAAAGTGTATTCCTTCGTGGGATAGACATTTCCATCTAAGACTTTTCAGTATAAGGAAGGAAGTTGGCATTAATTTAAAAACTTGTGTGTGTGTATGTGTGTATGTATATGTATATATATATATAATGTGTGTGTATGGGGCCTAATAATATAGGATGTCCAGAGACAACAGCCGCACAATAAGAAGCACATCACGCGAATCCTGGGCTAAATTGGAGATGCTAATATTAGTGGTAAAGTGTGGTACGAGTACGATGATATTTACATGCACAATGTGGCAACATAGCACTGTAGTTAGTCCCTCTTGCGCTCCATTGATAGCTTACGTATCTTACTAGCTACTACTGTTCTGAACTGTATATTCAGGTTCAGGTTTAAATTCCGAGCTATCCAAACGTGAGTCTACGTTTACATGACGTAACATTCATAAAATAATACCTGGGCGTGGATCGCAAGAATGGACGTTCTTCGTGCAGTGTTGCCACACCACGTTGTGAACGTACATTGTCGTATACGGTTTTTGATACTTGCATTTTCGTCTTCAATTTAGTCCAGGATTCGCATGGTGTACTCGTTATGTGGTCATTTCTGGACATCCTGTATATATTATATATATGTAATGAATGTACACACATATATACATACACCTAGCCAACGCTTTTGTCCAGCCCGTTTCTCACATAAAATACTAGACGACCCTGCCGGGAAGAACCAGGTTCGCCTTGGAGAGAGTCAAGCTCCCTATCCGCTGCTCCAACGTCGGCCGCGACTTGACGCTGGAGATAGTGTCGTCGCTGGCAATTTGTAACGTTGGCTGTTACGTCCTGATGTCAGACACGTGTTTACGACTAGGCTCACTTGGAGCACCTGTGATTACTAAACAACATGCAACATGTGCAAGCGTAAATGTTCCACATGCCTTGCTAGACTCCACTACTCGCCTCCACGGGCAACTATACTTGATGTAATAAATAACGTGACAGGGTCAGTAAGTTAGAAATTTCTCAAAACTAGAAACGTAAGTTGGTTACTAAAACGAAGCTAAACGCCGATAAAAACGTAGTCCCATCAGAACTAAGCGACTCACTGGAATCGCATTTAGAAGTACCCGGGTTCGATTCTTGGTAAGGTCATCTTGATTTCTGTTTTCCGTTGTTTTTCTAAACCCCTCCATTCAGATGTTGGAATGATTTCTCACAACACACCGTTATTAGAGCTAGCAGCCGTGTATGTATTTAAATCACCGTAAAGGAAGTAGTTTGAAATTTTCGGTAATACTATACTGATTCGAGTAACGAATTTTTGTCCAAATAATAATTTTTTTGCTGTGTTTAATAGTTTCATAATGATAATGTGCTGTTGTTATTAAGGGTTTAAGTTGTGAGCAGAATTTTTTGTATGAATATTTTGCAAGTTTCTTCCAAACGTGATCATCTTGTTAGCTTCAAATGGAAGTAGTATAGGTATGCAAGTGTGTACCTATTTAATAAACTGGGAGCATTCACAGAGAAACCATTGTTGGGTCGAAGGACGTGTTGTTCAGGCTACTAGTAAATAATTTAGTATTTCACTTTGTCTGGGCAGAAATGTTCAATGACAAAATAAATCAGACTATGTGCCAATCTTATCGAAATACTCTCAGGGAGTTGGTTTAAGTACAACAAATGATATGTACGCCCAATAAGACTTAATGTCGTAGACATTCGATGACCAAACTCGCTGACAGGATTCGGATTATCTAATCGCCGAGAAGTTTCGAGGTAGCACGTTGTCTGATCAACTAGCCATGTTAGCGGGAGACTTGCATCTGCGCCTACTGAGCGTATCTCGGTCATTATCTCGGTGTTGTCCGCCTGCACTACTCTTCAAAAGGGACCAGGCCAACACCGATAGTTATCCATCGCTTTTGGTCTTCTGCGCATGTCGTCAGACCAGCGTAACCAGATGCAGCATGAAATGGAGCGTTCTCCGAGAAAAAAAAGTACTGTTGTAGGTACTATATGATTCCGGTAAAACACGGACAACAATCCTAATTTTTGCCGATAATATCTGCATTGTTCCTACAACAATTTGTTCTGTAGAAGGAGCGAAGAACATCTCTCTTTTACTGAACATAATGACATAATGTTACTGCTACAGAACAAATTATTGTACGAACATTACATATACGTAGTACCAACAAAAAAAATTTGATTGCCGTCTCTATTTTAAAAGAAGAATAGTACTTAACAACATTTTTTCTCGGTGATATTCTTATTACTATTACTAGGTTTATTCCCGTTTAATGCATCGATTTTCTTTACACAGACTAGTTTACAAACGGTCAATTTTCGGAACAAGTTTTGAAGAAGTTCCAAAGGATTGCGGAGAAAAATAAGAGACAAAAATATTCTTAAATACAGAACACCTTCACACTATAGTTTACACACATATGCCTATAAACTGTAACAAAAATAAGAGAAAGAGAGCAAGAAGACATAACTGCTGCTTCCGAAAGAGTAATCAAACGACAAATAAAAGTAGCGCAGAATGTTTGTTTGGTTGTCGACTTTTATGACTAGTAGAGTGAAGCTCGAGCAAGCGAAGACGTGCTGCACACGCGAGACTTATAGAGCTCGTAAACAGATCTAGGTCTGCAGACTACCTTGAAACAGCGAACATCCACTGCAGAAGCCCTACGTACGTATCTGGTGTAAAATATCCGTAGTTACTGCTGAACCTATAAGATAGACTACAGACAGCTCACATCAGAGTATATAAAGTGTCTCCCAAAAGAATTGCAGTGACATTGTTTTCCCAAGAAGGATTGTTTAAAGATCAACACAGTGGAGTTCCCAGGCACGTTTAGCAGAAGAAAAACTGTCAAAATCGTATAAACTTATACCGTATAGATTAAACCAACGAGCATTACTATAAAACATTCAGTATAAACAGAAGTATGTGATAGCTAATAGGGAAAAAAACACTAACTTGTGTTAAATTATCTCCGAAACTAATCGATACACTTGTAATTCATACAGTGGATGTATGCTCTGCTTCGCGTAACGTAGGTAGAATGTGACAGTTCTCGGAACACAGCTCGAGGTTTGGTAGCACGTGGGCGCCAAGGCCAACTCTTGTTCGCTCACCACTTGATTATTGTGCGAGACACTCAGTTGTCGGTTAGTCTTCCACTCTAAAATCAAATAGCATATTTGAATTGTAAGACTGCCGGCTGCGCCATGTATACCGGTAAACTTGTTCAAACACGAGTTGCGATCGCATATGACATCACACCATACTCGCTTCACAGCTACCAATACCGACTAGGGAAGAGCGCCAATTCATTAAACAGTAATGTCGTACACCCTCGATGACGACTCGTAAGGTGCACAGTTTTTGTAGTGAAGAGAGATGTCGGTATTATTAAACCGAATTTGATTGAACCAGTACGCATTTGTGAAGCCACTTTACTCACCGACATGCTAACCGCACAACTTATATAGGTTACTCGAGCAAATGTCAACTCCCGTCTATGATGGGGATTTCTTTTGTTTTTATCTGTACTTGGGTTCGCGGTTGCATGGTAGCTTTGTATTATCGCCTTCCGCCCTGACTACCCCGATTCTATTTCCCGGAAAAGGGTTGTGGGGGAGGGGAGGGATCAGTCCCGATTTTCGCACGTCAGGTACATGGCGAACGCAATCGTTGGCAGGTGGGTTTTCTCAGGATATTTCCGTTATAAAAGTGTAGTGTAACTAAAAGTTAATGTTTCAGGCCAATATTCTAGTCAAGGCGATATTTAAAACTGCTCCCTTTACCGAGAACAGCGTATCAGCGCTCAGGATCTCGCTGCTGATTACTGTCCAAATATCTCTGTCAACTGTTTGTGATTGCCATACGTGTATGATATATTCCTGTCATTCTGCGTGGTATGCGCCGTGCGCCACGATGTAAGTTTTCTTGGAAGGTTCCATGGAATATAGCATGGCCGCCAGTTTGGATGATTCTATGGAATGTTTGGCAGATTTCATGGAAGGTTTGCTACAAGCTGGGCATTTTAACTCTACGTTTCAGTGATAATGCAGTTATTTTTATTTAGGTTAGCAAGGGGTTAAAAAAAATAGTGAAAAAGGTTGGTATAATCAATAAAATATTAGAAAAAATTATGATAAGTTTTATTTAACGGAAATGTCTGTAGTATGTGAAAAGCAACAAAATAAAAAAAAATGTTTTCCTTTATTACTTGTGTCGTAACAAGTATCGCGTGACAGATTATTCGAGATATAACTGCAAGCAGAGTATTCAATTGAGAAGGTCGCTTCTGTAACATCTGTATACCCGTATCTCCCCAAGTAACTGTTCTGGAAAGAACTGTTTTCTTTTTCAGGAAAGGTAAAAAATTGCTATCTATAGAAGCCATGTTTAAATATAATTCTATCGTATGTCATTCACGCGATGGTAGTGGGGCTGAACGTGGTATTATTACGGCTTCGGCGTTCATTTCCTTAGGAGAAAAACACACCCTGGCTTTCGATTCGCGTGCGATATCTTCATATTGTTGCAGATCTACTGTTCATGTAATTAGACTACAACGAGCGCGATCGGGACGTTGAAAGCGTGCGAGCTTTAAGGACTAATCTTTCCGCTCACCTTTCAACTTGTCGCCTCTAAGCGACGGTCACCCTACTGACGTGCAACTCGCCTGATAAGACACCGACCATGTTGCCGGATGGTCAACATCAATTTATAATGCGCGCATAAAGACAGTTTTGAAGTTTCTGCATAAAACATCTAGTCTAGCAGCTAAAACTTGATCGCCTATTTTACATTACCGTATCGTATACTAGTTATACTTTGCAACACCCAAAACTATTTTTTTAATGTGCAGATTTAGTAAGATTAGTGATCTGGCGGCATCAAGTATATATCCAACCATGATCCGGATTCCCTCCGTCAAAATATATGTACTATATACTTTACGTCCCGCCGACAGCTTAGTCAAAACTGTGAACTAGGAGAGCAATCTACCGTGGCCTTTTTTAAGGAACCATTCAACATTCATCCGGAAATATTCCGGGAACTGTACAAACGAAAACAGGATGACCGGAGCCAGGGGACGAACCTGGATCCTCTCGAACGTGTTGCCGTTGCGCCGCCTACCTCGACGTCAAATTCCCTACAAACAAACAGTCCTGGCGGTACAAAGTTACCCGTGCTAGTACCAAGTATTCCTAGTTTATAGTAGCTGTTTTCCATCTCCCAGAATACCCGCGAGAAACGTAGGCCTAAATGTAAAACGGAAAACTCTTCGTAGGGCGTCTAACGATTCTTGAACGCAATTCGCTGACAAGACTCCATAGCACGCGAAGTAATACTCACTATATGGAAGTGGCTGTCGTACAAACTAGGGGCCGCGGTTGGCGCAGTCGCTAGAGCACTCGCCTCCCACAAAGGCCATCCGGGTTCGATTCTTGCATGTGGGAGTCCTCCTGGACGATGCCACTGGTCGGTGGGTTTTCTCGGGGATATCCCGTTTCCCCCGCCCCTTCCGGCGCTGCTCCTTACTTAATGTCCCGCCTCACCAGCGCTAAAGACCTATACTTTGTCCACTCTAAGGTTGCAGCAGAAACAGTAATTGCTAACGAAATAAATCAAAGCAATTGAATTATATCTTGATTCCTCATGTGCTGTGTGGCGTCTGTATAAACAAACACACATTTTTAAAGGGGTTCTTCATATGTAATGTGTTGAGTGAACGGCCGGCACCATCAACCAAGTAAACTGTAAGAATGGATTAAAGAAACAAATTTGAATTGTAGAAGTTACTGTTCATTTAGCCGGTAAAGAGTGTGAAGCAATAGATATGCTGATAGAAATTTAGCTTCCACAAATTAGCTATAAAATTAACAGGATGTTAAGGTGTACAAATAAAATTAAAATAATATTGTGTAAGCTAGTGTCATGACAATTGGGTGAGTGATTTGACTATAGACCGTACTATCAAACTACCGATAGGCGAGGGATACAACACTGCAACTCATAAGATATTTATTGTAGATTACCTTATGACATCTTGCAAATATCAATGATGGACTCTTCAAATCTTCAAGGTTCTACTATAGGTAGAGATGATGGTACTTCGCGAAAATGTTTCGTTGCAGCATACCCTTGAAAACACTGTAGTTTCTTGCAACGTGTATGACTGGGTACGGCCGTAGAAGAACATGCTGTCTGGACACTCGCCTGGAAACTTGACCCCCTTGTTGTTTGACTGCAGTTCACCAAGTTACCGAGAATATTGTGTTTTATTGGGGCTGCAGTTAAAGGGCGGTCGGACTCAAACTCCACCCACTTCCTCTTCACTAAGATAAACAATTTATCAAAACGTATTTTTTTTATCAATTTATGAAATACTTGTTACGCTCACAAATTTAAGAAAAGGCTCCAGCAATCTTTATTTACTTTATAAATTTAAAAAAAGTGGGCGGAGTTTGAGTCCGACCGCCCTAACTGAAGCGCCAATAAAACACAATATTCTCGGTAACTTGACGAACTACAGCCAAACAACAAGGGGGTCAAAGCAAAATACATTGACAGATAGGCGAGTATCCCAGACCTGTTCTACGACCGTGCTGCAGACAAATAATATACATCAAATATTACAACAGAGAGATTCTTATTGGCTCAGTCAGGTAACAGCTCCACGTACAAGCGAAAGCCAGTAATCTTTTGATATGCTGGACATACTTCGAAACCTAGCAAACAGTCGAGTTTTCCCGCGATAAATAATCTTCTCTAACTACGGGTTTTGTTGTACTAAGCACTAAAAATACTCGATACCGATGAGCAAAATTTTAACATGGGTTACTGTGGTGTACACCTCTCTGAAGTCTGTGCAGTTGACCTTACCGGTAAGTTTCTTGCTAACAAGCATCTTCCGACGTGAATAACGAGATCCGGAATATGCCTTGAAACAGTATAGTAAGAGCAGACCTCTCTAGACTGTAGATCCAGGCTGGACAACGACCTCCGCTCCAGACGTCTACTCGGACCCATCGAGACGATGATACAGATATGAGCATCGAAACCTCTTCCTCCCGGGTGTCGTGGAATCCAATCTGGACGACAGCTCAGCCTTCTGAACTGCGATTCAGCAACGTCGTTGTAGTCCTCCAAAAATATTGCAATCCTTCTTACCTCTCGACAGAATATTCCTATATCATAAATAATTTGATATTTCCTTTCTTGAGGCTTCTCAAGACCGTTACAGTGAATTGAATAACAGTATTCTTCATATTTGGTTGATTAAATTCACATACAATACCAAATCTCGTCGAAGGTGATAAATTTTAGAATTTTATTTTTTCAGTTATCAGGAAAAAAATCGTTCCTTTCCTTAGTTTACACTACTCTTTCCTCCTCGTTGTCATAACTGTCAGCTCTCTGCATACAATCGTTTCCCCGCCCATCGATAGCTTGGTCGGAATAAAAAAAAATCCTACTCTGAAGCAAAAAAATTATTCGGCTAGAAAAAGTTAAATTTGTGTAAACTTTACAAGTTTACACTGAGCATAAAAAAACTGATTCACCCAAATATATTAACATTCCAGCTTCAAGCAGTTTAACCAACAAACATACGCCAATTTTACCGACTTTCGTAACATAGAGAAACTATATGTTACAGCTGTAACGCAGTTACTGTGTATTTTTCAATATTTCAAATGAAATCTACGCTGTGCAAAAATTTTGCTGACCAAAATGTCTTCATTTCGTACAAACCAGTAATTCCTGACGCTCAGCACAGCACGTGCCGATCTAGCCACGCGGCACATTTAACTTTCGTGCACTATAATTATTAGTTACACCAGTGGAAGTCATAACCAAGAATTTTCGTAGGAGTTTTTGAACGGTCAACATGCAGACAATAGTAATAATCAAAGAGCATGTAAACCTAAAGGAATAACTATCTATGTTTCGAAGATCAGTATTGGTGAAAATAAAATAAATAAAAATATGTAAACTGGTTAAATACAAAGAAGTCCTTAAAAAGTACTCGTGACCGTTAGTATCAAGGCTATGGTTGTAGTTTCGGCTTCGTGTATCTTCAGTAAACTGTTTGCATGAAGTAACGTTGCTCACAATGCGGGGCAGAATTAGATGTACCTACTTACGGTGAACAAGTCACTTTGTTTTCGGTTTAGAACAGAAAAACGTCGACCGCCATTGTATAACGTACGACATTACCAGTAAGTGGCGTAGACAATTATGCGGGATGACCAGGGTTCGATTACCCAGTCCGGCTATCCTGATTTCACATGGCCACAAATACATCAGAAGTGTCGGGAGCGACAAGTGGATTTTATCTACTTGTTTTCTCTTCAGATCGTCGTGGTGCCGGAGTTCGTTTGTGTTTGGTTACAATGAAGTTTAGTTAGACCAATTTTTTAAACTGTGAGGAAATTACCACGTACGTAACTTCACATTTAACACTGCAAAATAATGTAATTGAGATACAAACGAATTACTGTATTTGTCGAAATATAAGAGGATGTTTAAACAAATGTCTCAAATTCCACATGGCTTCGTTTACATGCCTGTACGCCCCTAAAGCTGAGACCATAACAATGGTTTTAAATAACTCGTTTTACGTCACTTCTGGCAGAATTAGTTACTCCCTAATGTTGAGCGTTGAATAGTCACGTTTAGCGGTTGCAAATAGGTAATTGATACACAAACGAATTACAATATCTCAATCACTACACGTGGTTAAATAAACAATGACTCTAATCCACACGGCATTGTTTACATTTATTTACGTCCCGAGAACTGGTACGATAGCAACAATGAAAAAGTTCCCCTTTGTCGCTTCTGTTAGCATGATTTATTCTGCGACATGGATGTTCGGAATCGCTCCTGGCGAATGCATGCCGGGATGGTCCTCAGCCAAATGCCATGGCCGATTCCTTCCCAGTTTCCTGCCACGGTGTATTAGATCAGCCGTTGTTTGAGGGAGGGTAGTATAATAAGCGATGATGCGAGTAGAAAGGAGGGTGGCCGCTGTCTTGTGCTCTGTATGCGCGGCGGGCAGGGCGGGAGCCACACACACGCCGCACGTGTGTCGTCCTGTCCTGCCTGCATGTCTGGGTGACTGACTCACCCACCGGAAGATCTTCGCCGCCGCGCCACACGTCGGCGACAGTCCGGCCCTCGCGTCGCCTCCGGCCAGGTCTCCGCCGCTCTGAGCACAGCCCCGTTTACCTGTAGACGTCTTCTGTGCAAGTCCAGGGTACCGACCTTCAGCTGCAACGCTCTGAACACAGCCCCGTTTACCTGTAGACGTCTTCTGTGCGCGTCCTGGGTGTCTGTGTGCAAGTCCAGGGTAACGACCTTCAGCTGCAGCGCTCTGACCGGCCCTATCACTGAGGTAAAAGCTTCCCATATGAAAAAAAAAAATCTGGACCAAATCTTACATTTGCCTGATATGGCATCAAGTACTGACCACGGACAGCTTCACAACCTTGGTACCGGTTGTACACGGGAGAAAAGGGGCGGCACTCGGCCAGGATTTGTATTTGGGAATGGGAACCATCTCAGCATTCGCCTGGATTGATTTCGGGAAACCTGCAAAACAGAAATCACGATGGCCGGAGCCGGGAATCGAACCCGGTGTTCTCACGAATGAGAGGAGTGTGTTTTACTACCACTCCTCGCTCCTTATACGTTTAACGTGTATTTTTACAACATTGAAATGTTCCACAAATTCGGTTATTTTTAGGTGGGCTGAACAAATAGCTGAGTATGCAATATGCATCTTTGAACAGACCCCATTATTCACTGGAGACTTCAGTCCTAGGGTTCTTATACTTCAAGCACATTCTTCACTTCAGTTTGCCCTAGGCAAAGCTTTGGGGAGAAAAAAAAAGGGGGGGGGGACACGTGCCTTAATGTTCAGGTAAAAAAGTTTATATACTAATAACAGTGTTTATCCCATTAATGTGGCATCTAGGCATTTGATTTGGGATGGTAGTACAGGGGCCCTGGAGGCTTGCTTACATAGGGGCCCGGAAATCTTACAGACGGACCTGCAGATGTTTTTGCTTTGTACAGAACTATCAGTTTTCACAAGGCTTTGCAGCGTGAAATACTTGTAGCATATCAGGTGCAATATTATTCAAATAAAGAAAAAACATTGGTATAGACAACTTCACGAAAATAGAGATTGAATCACATTCAGTGTCAATTTATATTTAGTTACAGTTCACAATCATATTATCTCTCAGTGTTCATACTTAATTCTTGGATAATCTTCCTTGGATGGTTTACAAACTAAGCACCCTATTTTATCCCTTTAAGATAAATTTTGGAAAAACCCTGACTTTTTAAATTTTTTTATTTGGTATCATCCTGAAGTAAAGAGCACTTACATATCTCAACTTGCTCAATACAAAAGGATGAATTATTGAAAACACATTTCACATCTTTTCACCCCACAAGGAATTAAATTTTAAAAAATCTTGAAATTGCATTTTAGATATTTGTGCAAGGAAAAAAAGTTTAAGAGAAAACCACGATGATGGCCCATTAGGTTTGAACTATGCCAACAATTCATTGATAGAGGGAAATGAAGTTTAAGCCTTCCCTTTATCAATGAAATGTTGGCACAGCTCAAACCTAATGGGCCATCATACAAAGAATGTTTTGCTGGGTATACCTTTCAGTAGGGGGTTAAAAATTTTTTCCGAAATGTGACATGTTTTTGTATCAGTTTCAGAGGATTTTTACACTAAAAATAGTAATATTTCTACCAGTGATATAGTTAAAGGTGATATATAAAGACTATGTAAATACCGTAGCATCATTCTGCACCTTGAAATCCAAATTTTGTGGGAGAGAAGCCTGAGATTCCGGTATTATAAGGTGCCCGGCTCATGCTGGCATAGTGAAAAAAACCAGTGTGTTACACCACAAAACTGTCATTGGTCCCTTCTCCCCCCTCTGTCATATCATTGTGGTTGGTGCCCATGATGTACAGTGAAGAAGTAACCACACATATTTTCCTGTACCATGGTTAATGGATATTATGTTCACAATTCTAACGTCCTAAACTGAAAACAGTTTTCTTGGATGTTGTGTCAGCAGCAAAAATGTATGCTGATGTCACCACCCACATATCCTGTTACTTAGTAGAAATAACTGCACCTTGTGGTTGCAGAAGAGCTGTGTAGACTTAACAAACACATCTTAGCAAATGCATTTCCAGACAACCAGGGTGTATAGTTATTCGTAATCTATGTGAAGACAAATTTTACATGTTTATTCACAAGTACTAGTACGATAATTAAGTACACCAAAAATGATGTCTGGTAGCCATTCACTTTGTTTTCCTGCTTTTGTTTTAGGATATATGACACTACCAGCTTACAGTTCCCACTACATCACCACAGTGGGAGATTTAAGCAGATCTTAAGAGGGTGAGGATCAAATGAGGATCCAGTTTGGGTTCCAAGAGGTGGATATAGGCACACCCCAAACCAGGGAGTGGGAGGTCCAGGGGTCTTCCCCCGAAAAAATTTGGATTTGTAGGTGCAAAATGGTGCTATTTCAAGAGTTTTCAGACCAAAAATTTGAATACACTGCCTGAATAAATGGTAACATTTTTTTAACGATAAATTAAGTTATGCTTTAAAAGTGAAAAGCTTTTATGTTGATAAATAAAAATGAAAGTCAGATTTTTTGATTCGACTTAAGACTTCGAAAACATGCTTTAATTGTAATGAGTAACAAACTTAGTTGTACAAAACATATCAGAATCTAGAAACTAGAAATTGTTATTACATATCATAGAAACACTGCATTATGTGATGCAGTCCTTAAAAATCCCGTTCAAAAATATAACGAAGCAGAGCACACAAATGTTAGACACGACGTGGTAAATTTGGCAATAAACTTGGTTCTGCTAGTTGAAAGATTTTTTCGGGGATCTTTCGGTTCCCCCGCCCCATGATTCCTGTACTGCGACATACATCAACATGTCGCCCATCACAAAGCGCTGAATACATAGCTGTTATGTGCTGACCAAAACCTCTTCACTCACTCCAAAGAGTGTATTTTGAAATATCTTTGAGTCCTGTCTTAGCCATTTGTATATATTTCCAATTGAAGTAAAAATCACGACGATGTCTCATTGGGTTTGAGCTGTACAGATGGTGAATAAAAAACACATTGCCCCTCCTTTTTACTCCTTGGGAGTAAAATTTCGAAAAATCCTGAAAATACTCTTTATCCCAAAGGGTTCGATAGATATTGATAATTAATCTAAAAACACATTTCAGGTTTTTTCACCCTCTTAACGGTTGAATGAAAAAAAACATTAAATTGGCTAATATGCTTATTTACGATTCACCCATTGCAGTAGAAGTCACGACAATAGGCCGTCTGGTTCAAGCTATGTAGACGAATCTTACGAAATACATTTCACCCCTTTTCACCCCCTTGCTAGACAAATCTCGAAAAATCCCTTGTTAGTGCTCACCTACGAACTAAAGGAAACCAACACACAAAAATTCACTTTTATAGGTCCAGCGGTCTGAGCTACAGTTTGATATGTCAGTCAGTGGTTAATGATTGCTGGAAGGGCCTACAGTAAATTACATTTTCACTTCTCAGCAAATACATTGGCAAACATGCCTAGAGGTTAAAGGACCTAACTGATAGGACAATAATTCAGCTAACACATGTGTGACATGGCTACAGCAGTCTCCATATATTAATGTGCAAAAATTCTGTCCTCTTCACAGTCTGTAAATACATCACCTGAAAGAACAGATATTGCTGTACTACCATACTTTCAATGTTCAAAATCATTTTGAAAAATAATTTAATTAACATGTAAACTAACTGCATATAAACAAAAATGATCTTAAATACGCAGTAGTGTAATAACACTTGTCCTTATACTTTATTCAAAATTTTACAGTGTTTGCTTCTACACCACAACGAAGAGTTGGAGACTCGTAATGTTATTTCAAAACACTGGAGGTGGAGAAGGCAAGATGTCGGCATAGCTGATAAGACATGAATTCCGGCTGTGTCACATCGAGCCAGCTCTCACTCTCACAATTCTTCTGAGAACAATGCATACTATCAGGATGGTGAACGTAACAAATAAACCTTGAAACTGAGCATCTGAGTTAAAGAGGACTACAGCTGGGACATTTAAAGGTAAGTTAAAGACAAACTTTTAATATATACCGTACTTAAGTTATTCTTATTTAGACTGTAATTAAAAGTAAATTCATTCCAAATAACTTGCAAACTGGCTTCTTTCCAAATCCAGGACAAGTTACTTGTCTCACCTAAATACAGTACATAGTTGCTTTTTGATGTTGACATTTAAATTTTATACAATCCATTGGTATATTACAAACCTCTCTCTTGGCCTATTTTTCAGCTATTTGATTTTGTATGTCGGTGATAACCATGTATGCAGATCTGAATAACTACATAGTACTGTTTAATGGCAACTTAGGTTGGTATTCCTAAACATTAAGTAAGAGAGTACTGAATTTAAGCAGATTATGCAAAATGGTGAAAACATGTAAGTTCACTTATGATGGTATGCAAGCAATTGCAGGATTTTGCTAATTTTTTAAATTACGGCCCAATTATGTACGTAACTTATATTAATGCATCATTCACACACCAACAAACATGTGTGATTACATTCTACATACAATTCCAAGCACTATCCTACCAAAAATATGTTACAACTTTTATTTAACTGCAATCACCTACCGGGAGATTTATTCCAAGGATATGATGAAAGCAACACTGGCTCGCCTATTAACTGCCTCATCACTTCTATGTAAAAAGCACTGAACAAGGGAGCATATTTTACATCAAAATGTTTTTTTTTAATTAACAAAATGACCCTACCATTATAGTGGACTTAACTCTGTAGCTATATCCAATGTACTTGAAATAAACTAAAGGTCATCTGAGAGCTATTTATTTCAGTATTCATTCTTTTCGTAACACTTCACTTGGTGTTAACATGTTATCGTTGCTTGGTAGCCAAACATACTCAACAATGTCAGTTAACTCCTTACTCACTAGGCAGGTGACAAGAAAATTGCTTCAACTATTAGCCAACAACGCTCAACAGGCACTAGACTGAGGCCATGATAGGTGATTTGGCAAGTGATGGCCAGAAACTGGTAGCACTGCCTCTTGTGGGACCAAGACTAGCTTTGAACAATTTTTTCCCCCGAAAATGCCATAATATACAGTATGTTCAAAAGGTGATGCAATCTTATAGGGAAACCTGTAGGTTACAATAGGTGTTGAAAGTGGCCACTATTATGCAATTCACACAACTGAAATTGTGCTGCATGCTTCTAAAGACATGCTGTAGCATTTGTTGTGTGGTAATTGCAGCGGCTGATCGTTAAATTTTGGCCTGCAAGTCATGAATTGTGTAAGGATGATTGATGTAAGCAGCATCCTTTAGGTACCCCCACAAGAAAAAGTTTGGAGGGGATAAATCGGAGACCGAGGGGGGCCACAACCCCTTTGAAATCAACTGTCACATTTTCCCATAAGGTTCAGTCACCTTTTGAACATCATGTACTGTGTAATGGTAGGAATTTGGAGGAGAAACAGAACCTAAACGTGTCTTGGGGCCATTGTCTAAACGAAGAGGTCTTGACACTGCGTATGCTCTCCAGCAAGAGAAAGTGACTCCATTTTTATCGCAGAGCGCTAGTAGTAATTTGGTGGAAGATTTATCTTGTTTATATCTGGAAGCATTACAATTTTTTCAATTATTTATATAAAATTATGTTAACAAGGTAAATTGATATAGTAGATATATGTTTCGTAAATGCATTGGCATGTGTGGAGCTGCTTATATGTCGCCTGGAAAAAAAGTATGATTGTTTAAGTAAACACATTCAAACAAAATCTATTGTTTCCTGCCCTACAAAATTTAAGCATGATTGCAATGTGTGTCTACATGTAAAAGATTGAAAAACAATTTTTACGGTTGAAAAAAAAAATAGGGTTCCAATAGAAACTTAAATTAAAATTTTTTTCTTCTATATAATACATATAACTCCGAAAACAACTTCACATTTTAAGCTAAGCGAAATACAAAAAAAAAAAGACAAATCTTACACCAAATTACTACTAGCGCTCGGCGACAAAAAGGCAGTCACGTTTTATTCCTCAGTGTCAAGACCTCTATATTCACAGGCCGTGCTTGGGGCTGAGCCCCGTATGACTACAAAGGAAGGAGTCCTACAAGGAGCATACCTACATTGTGGCAGAGACAAATTGGGTAATCTTAGTCACAATTGCTGCAACTACTGCCCTACTAAGTGTACCTATAGCTCATAACAAAGGGAAAACCAGCACAGACACAGTTAAACCCTCTCAAGAGAAAGGAATGTAACTGATAAGCTGTGTACATGCATTAAAAGGGGAGGTCTAGGTTGTTTAACTGTGAAGTTGTGGAAATTTCTAATAGGGAGGACTTTGAACTACAAACCCCTAAACAAGCCAGCAATGGAAAACTTGGTCATTTTACCTGCACTGCCAAAGATGTCTTCACTGCCGTATGGTATGGCCAAACCATAGTCTTTGCATACCACATGAAGCACCTGCTGAGTTTTGAACCACTGTCATGTAACTCTCTCCCTCCCTGACACCATTCTAATAGCATCCCAACACCATAATACTCCTTAACCCATTTTGCATGCTTGAACCACATGTTACCTAGAAAAGGGAACTGAGCACATGTATGTCCATGAACGTGTTCATCTTTTAACTAAAAATAAATTTACCTAATTTTACAATTTTTAGTACTGTAGGCATATAATATAAAACTGTAACTGCACACTAAAAAAACTTAAGCTGTGAATTACATGAAATATTTATCAAGAGATTTAGTTAATTGTCATAATCACTTGGAATGATTTCTCATCTGTGAAATATTAAGCAGTTTGAAAGGAGTGGCCATAAAAATAACTTTATAAGGCATTATTACACAAGCACAAGCACCCCTCCCAATTCCAAGCCAATTTTTCTTTATGGTACGTATACATAATTTTGTATACATATGGCTGAGAAGTAGTGTTTGCGGACACAGACCATGAATGGGATGGTCTTGAAACACTAAAAGAAATCACATTGTCCACAAACTTTGTCCCTTGGAGTGTGCCAGGCCAAGGTACCTGCTATTCAAGGTTTCCTGGAAGTAGACAGACCCTTGTAACCCCCAGCAGATTTCCTGCAGTGAGCCCCCCCCCCCCCACCTACCCCGCAGTAACCAGACCAGTAGTTTGCCAAACTGCCGTCTGGCGCTACCTTCCAGCTAAGAAAATGCTAATCACATTTATATTGGATTTTTGTAAGTTTTTTTAAAGCTTTGCGTATGGTGCACGCTTGTGTGTCAAACCTCATTTGATTCTTACACTTTTATCCTGCAATATCACATAAATGTGTTTTGATATCTTTAACGGGAGCATCGCAGTTGGCATTTTTCGAGAACACTGCATCACAAGCAGATTCAGTGCTGTCCATATGTCAACATTTTAATTAATTATCAAATTATATGCTGCGCTGGAACTTAACTAAAGCAGAGAAGAAGGTTATTTTCATACGTAGTGCAAATATAAAGTTTCTATCTTTACCAGAAGGACCTCAAAAAGTGACCGATCAATGTAATTATGAAACAAGATGTTAATTGAGTTAATTACGGATGGAAATATTTAAAATTTGGCAGATACAATAAAAATTACGGTATGAAAATGTTATCAAAGTTTCGTTACAAAATTCTGAAAAAATATTTTCTAGGACTCACTCTTAAAAGCTTGGTTTATAGAGCAGCAGTAGAATGAACAAGCAGGGGAAACAGGAGGTTCCTGAGAAAATTTGCCAACCAGCAGCATTCATGCACACACTTCTTTTCCTTGAAATGTATCTATTTCCCTTTGATTGAATCTAAAAACTCTTTACGGAATTTATTATGTAATTTGTTTTCACTACGTATAATCTCACTAGTTTTTCTTATTTTTTTGTTGTCATGCTTTATTATATAGGACAATGTACTGCACTTACATATGTCCACAACATTCCTATAAATCATTCAGTCCCATTGACAGAATCTTTCTCACAAACCATCCAAATTACTAGTAGAATTATTTCTTTTTTCCCTGAATTTTGTAATTTTTAATGTGTTTTTTAAATTAAATAATAATAATCAAACAAAAAGTATCACAAAATTTCCAACAGATTAGAAAAAATTATCCTACTTATATACTTATTAACCTAACAATTCTGTATTGCTCCACACTGTAAATACTTCAACTGCAACACTAGTTTGTTTTATTTTTTGTACAGTACGTAGTCAGTAACTTCATTCTAAAACGTGATAGCTTGACTACAAAAGTTTGATTTGCATAAAGGTAATTTTATAATTACAAATAATACATGTATTTAAAATGCATTAAATACCATCATAACAATAATGTATTATTGCAAACATATTGAACAATATAAAATACAATTTTTTTAAGCATGTGCATTTATTCCATAAAAATCAATATAAAATACACAACATGGCTGTTTTCTAATCATAATGCTTAGATAAATAAAAAGATAAAACATTCATACAAGGCAACAATAACTTTACATAAAATTTGTAAATATCAACAAATGTACTATGCTCCAAAATCAACAACATGTAATTTATATCACGTATTTTGAACTGGATATGTTTGGTGTTATATTTAAAAGACAAGAGGAAAACACATAGCAAATTAGTTGGCAGTGACAAATGCCATGCCATGAACACAAAACTTTCAGCAATTAAACTGTACAAAGGGTTTACTTGTGTGGTAATACAGAAACCTTTCCAACTGTGCTGAAACAATATAAAATACATTTTATATTTCTGAACATACAATTTCCTACAAACCACTTTGTACTACTTAAGGTGCAATACACATTAGTAAATTTTAAGTTTTGCATAATATTTGCAACAGTTTACAGAAAGATGATACATACTTTCTGACATGTAAATACCAGATAAAGTGTACGCCATACAAAATTTCAATAATCTCAGTTGGAAATGAATGAGCGGAAACCACATAATTTCACATGAGAACCATAAAAAAATACTGTATTAAGAAATCCCAAACATTATAAATCAAAGACGTGAAGTTAAGACTGGTCGTAAGAGGTACAGTGTTGATCTAAGCACAGCACTGATAAGAAAAGCAACAGTGTTGCAAACATACTGTATACAAATTATGAATACTCAACATTTTGATCAAAAATTTTCATCAAAATACTAATACACACTTGTTTCATGTTTAAAATCATGTGTACGAAACTGTCACTACAAATGTAGACAGAGGTGCGCAAGTACTTACAGAAACAGTACTTGCAGGTTGGAGAACACACCCAACATAGATGGACAACACATTTTTGCGCAGTTGCGACGTTTCGCTGGCCCGGCCATTCTTCCTCGGGCGGTGAGCGATTTCACATTGTAGTATGGCGGGCGGTACGATGGTTCGTAACTAGCACACCTAGTGGCCAAGGGACAAACTAGGGTGTAGCAGGAAATTTGAAAGTTATCGGATGTTGAGGCCTGATGGTTGTCTGGATTTTGATATATACTGATGAGGCTAGTTCCCCACACCTCAGTTCTGCACTATGGTCTGAAGATGGCAAGGCTCTCACCATTCTGGTATTGTAACTGGCATCTAAAGAGAATTTGTGGGAGGCTGCATATGCAGCAACTGAAGGTTTGGACTGGAAGTGGCTATTACTTGTTTGGTATTGGCCCTGTGGCAATTCATACTATGTCTTAGTGTGTTCATGGCGAAGCCAATGTATTCAGCATCGCACTGTGTGCACTGTAGTTGGTAGATAACGTTTTTCATCCTGCAGCTGTAATTGCCTTGAATTGAGTATGTGAGATTGTGTGGGATGTGGAGGGTTGATGTATTGCTGTAGTGCTGCAACGAGGGCTATTGCAGGTATGGGAACATCTTCTCTGGGTGTGGTAACTGTGCTGAAAATAGGGCTGGGTTGAAGTTTGGGCGCACCAACTTGTTGCGGAGGTTTGAAGGTTGTCTGAAAACCAGTCTTGGGTTTTTGGAGAATAGGTTGTGTGTAAGCGGTGAAGATATAAGTATTTTGTGGCCACAGTTGAGGATGGTCTTGAGTTTGTCGAGTCCTTCGTGGTAAGGCACTACCAGTGGGATGTCAAGTGTTACTATCTCGGGTATATGGTCTCTTGTTACAGATGGCTCATTGAATCTGACTATCAACAAGGGGTTTGGGGTATCCTCTGTCAACAAATGGTCTGGCTATTTGGTTATACTGTGTATTCAGGTCATCTTCGGTTGAACAAATGTGTTTGGCTCTGATTGCTTGGCTGTATGGAAGTGATTTTTTGCAGTAAAAGGGGTGGTAGCTGTCAAAATGAAGGTATTGAAGATGGTTGGTAGGTTTGGTGTGCACAGTAATTTCAATTTTGCCATTTTGTAGAGTTAGCTTAACATCCAGAATGATTGCCGGTGTATTTTAATAGTTCCAGGTTAATTTCAGGATACTATGGGAGTTCAGGTTGTTGAGAAAATCAATGAGAGCTTCCTCTGTGGAACTCCAGAACATGAATATGTCATCTATGAACCGGGTCCATAAGTATGGCTGTATTTTCTGGTGGTTTAGGAAATTTTGTTCCAACTTGCCCATGAATAGGTTAGCATAAGATGGGGTCATACAGGTGCCCATGGCTGTCCCCTTCATCTGCAGAAAGTGTTAGTCTTGAAATGTAAAGTTATTGTTGGTCAGTGTGAATCTGGCTAGATCTACCGAGAATGCTGTAGATGGCTTGCTTTTGCGAGTTCACTGGCAATTGCAGACAATACCGATGAATGCGGAATATTGGTGTACAGGGAAAAAACATCTATAGTCACAAGGTAGGCATCTAGTGGGATGGTGTCCAGGTTCCTCACCTGTTCCAGGAAGTGGTCTGTGTCCCTAATGTAAGATGGGAGCCACACCCTAGTTCATCCCTCGGCTGCGTGTGCTAGTTACCAACCATTGCACCGTCCACCATGCTGCAGTGTGCAATCACTCGCCATCCGAGGAAGCTGGCCTGGCCAGCTAAACATCGCAACCGTGAAAAATGGGTTGTCCACCTATGTACTGTGTGTTCTCTAACCTGCAAGTACTTGTGCATCTCTGTCTACGTTTAAAGTAATTAGTAGCCTAGCAGCAGTTTCCCACCTCTTCTTTGTTTATATAAATTGTAACTATACTATCTATCACATAGTTTCACTGAAGTTCTAAGGGAACCTACTTTTTAACTAGTTTTTGAGTGTTGTAGATGTTTAATGCAATGTCAGGCCACATTTTTAGTTCTAAAATAAATCTGAGATGTCTATTCCACCTTACGTGCTGTACATTTTGTCTTCTAGGGTGACAGACATTGCATACTGGTAACTGTAATTGCCCACATACCTGTCAAAATATACTAAAGTTTAACACACTATCAGTGAAATACGTAATCTGATCGATCTAGCTTCATCTGATAAGCTTATTGTATTTTCTTACAACTTAAAGGTTGCTAATATTATATTCTGAAAGATATAGCATTATTTGGACAGAACCTCTCTTTGCTACAACACAGAAGCCTCACTACCAAGTAACAGAAAAAATATCTTTGGCTGAAACGTCATACACACACTTCCCCAAGTATTGCATGACAAAATATCCACTTAAGGATTCGAGACCATCGACAGCAGCTTTATACTGTCTACAGACGTTTAAGAGTTTTGATATTAAAAATGTGTTTTTTTTAAAAAAAGTAGTGCTAAAGTGTGTGCAACATAAACGGAAGTTTGTATCGTAAGTAGTTGCAACAACCAAAGTACACAAGACAAGGCAGCTCTTATTATGATTTACCACTGCCTTCTGCAGTGTGGTGAAGGGACCGAACTTCCCGGTCTTGAAACAGGGTTATTTACAAAAAATTTTAAAACCCTAATTATATTTAACGTAAGTAAGAATTGAATTAATGTCTTTTAAACATAAAAATCTAATTTGAACTATACTACCTTCATATGAATATATTATAGATTGTTTGGAATAAAGTGAGCACTAAAGATTTACCTTTGAAAAAAATCACTAGCCAGTACTGCATATAAGTCAACATTAACAAGAGTTACATTACTGCCTGGATGGTTGGTAGCGAATCATTGTGTGTAGTTCCGTGTATTTTCCTATTTGAATACAACATTAGTGGAAGAACATCAAATGCAATCAACCCCCTGCATTAAATATACTTAATAATATTTATTTACGATCTCACTGACATACCTACTGATTGCATAATTTGATTAATTAGCAACAGCACAAAGTGACGCAACAGATCAGCTGAACATCAACTGCCGTTGACACATGTCGCTAGAACTCCACGCTACAGAGGTAATTCCAAATTCCAAAGACACGTGGCATCAGAATTAGGTTTTTGCCGCTTTGCTTGGAAGTGAGTTGAGTTGTCCAGTAAGTATAAGTTTCGGATAAACAATTTCAAAAGTATAATGACTCTTTATTAATATCATTTCAAATGATGTGAAGTCATTGGTAATCTGTAATTTATTATGTTTTACGATCACCAGCCTGAATTACAAGCAGAATTTTTTTCTGTTTCACACATTGAAAATACATTATGTATTGTTTCTGTTAAGTGAGTCGTCATCGTTTGTGGCACTATGCTGAATGGAACTTGAACTCTTGAATTGTGTGTGTCATGTCGTGTGTTTATAGTGGCGGCTTTGAGTTACAAATTTGAATATACTATGCATGCATTTACGAAAAATCGTAACTGCGATAGTGCATGTTGTATCAATCAGAGTTAATGCACAGAAACCAGTGTTATACAACGTTAACCCCCAGGTATTTATAACTGAGATTACTAATGAGTATAGTATATATACAGCACCCGAGTATTTAATGAGTAGATATTGTAGATAATATTTATCGGAGTAGTGTGATGTAAATGTAAACATTGTGCAAGCTTATGTAAATAACAGCATGTGGCAATGTTTATGTTTACATTCAACGGAAAGATATAAACTAGCAGAAAATAGAAATTAATCAGGACTTTTTTGAGTGTTCACTTTATTCCGAATAACCTATAACTATATTAATACTGTACTTTGAAAACATCAAACACCATTAACAAAATTAAACTGCCACTACAGCAAAAATATAAATAAATAAAAATCCAAGCCTTTATATCAATAATTTAAACAAATTTTTTCTGTGTTATACAATAACAGAATAACTTTTCATTAATCTGTACGTGCACAATTCTAATGATCGAAAATATTACTTAAGTAGGTCAGCCTTGGCTTCAAAACTATGTAATTTTTACATGCCCCAAAAAATATTTTATGGGCTATTCTAGGTCTAAATTATATTTCAAGTACAAAAAATTACTACTTAGGCAATGATTATGGTCAGAATTAACACAGATAAGCATGCATTTAGAAAGAGGAGGAAGAAAAGAGAATGAGAAAGAGGAAAATTCTATCAAAATTATAGTTCTATAAAAAAGAATCACTGTTAGAAAGCATTAAATTTGTTTAAATTTGAATACATAGCCAATTCCGATATGAAACTATTACAATGTTACCTCTGTAATTTAATAGTTACATGATTGAGTGAAAAATACCATTACTACCACTACCACTATCCCTACACACTAAACCACTCGACTTCTTTACCTAGCAGAAAATAATACCTCTTCTATCAACATAAATCTAGCAGTAAAATTTTAATAGTTTTAGTAGTACCTGCAAATAGAAAACGTTATATCATTACTAAGATATTCTATTTGTTCAATGGAAGTTATTATCTTACAGTATAGTAAAGGATAGGGAGAAAAGAGACTTGCTTACACTATCTAAAGATTACATAACCATGTAAGTCTGATCAAGAAACCGAGCCCTTAGTTATATTCACTACAACTGTATTTATTTATATTGTATATAATAATTATTTTATCTGTAAGAACAGTGCATTCAAGTTTACATGGCCTTTCTCTCGGAAAATTGACAGCCAAAATCTCGTTTGTAGGAACTTAAAAAAAATTGATAAAGCAGCACAAAAACTAGTTAGTCAAGAACAAAATACCACTATCTCTATTTTGTAATATTATGTAATGAACACATTTATGCATAAAATTCTTCCAAGGCTAGTCTAATCGATTTTATATAAACCAATCTCTAAATCCTTAGGCATGAAAATTCATGCATTGTATGTACTTAAAACACTACAAAACAAATATGTATTTATATAGCAACTATCATACTTCCAAAACCTCATTTTTTGTACAGTGATTGTCACTTTCTGTTTAATGTAATAAATCACTAGCAAACATTAACTTTACATTTAATCAAAATACTGTACTCTTTACAGATAAACGAAAGGATATGTCACAATTTTTTTTGGCAAAACCTGCTTAGGATTACATTATCTTCAGAAATTGCTTCACTTAAAACATTTGATGATTTCACCACTCCACATTATTATAGTCGTCAACAATGCACTATGTAAAGAATGCTAAATGCTGTCAGGCAACTCTTTGACATCTGATTGAAATGTACACCAATGGACTAAAAATGACAACATAATTCTAATATCAGTGGAAAAAAATGTTTTTAGTACATGAAAGAACTATGGAATGCTTTAAATAAAAATTACATAGCTACATACAGCACAGTACATGGAAATGCTAAATATGTGCCTTTATTGCCTATGCACAGTAATTAAGAGGTACATATTTAAACTAGCCAACAAAAGCATTAAATTCACACATCATACATCAACCCAGCATTTAGCAAAACTTTACTTTTATAGCTTCCCCTAACCAGTCTTTCAAGGTGTGCCAACATTACTGTTTAAATATATATATATATATATATATATATATATATATATATATATATATATATATATATATATATATATATATATATATATATATATATATATATATATATATATATATATATATATATATATATATATATATATATATATATATAAACGATTAGCTCTCGCTGTGTGTATGTACTTTATAAACTTGATGAATTTAAATAAAAGTTTCTTACCTGTACAAAGATAATCCTCCGCAACGACTGAATCTATTTGTAAGGCCAAGAGCTGCACAAACTTTCACCATAATGTGCAGTTAACAAAAAACATTTTCATTCAGCTCGATGCTATATTTACGTACATGTTTTTGCCACCACTAACTCTATCCTTGTCTTTAAACGTCGTCTGTTGGCTGGCTTCAAATTTGCTCTAAGGCTTCCACACTATAGACCAATACCTCCATGTCCGAAAGCCGTTTATAGATACGGCCCTAAGACTTCAATAGAAAGCATAGCGCTGCCACAGAATAAATAAGTAGTAACAAAAGGGACAAGAAAAGTTTTTTCGTTGTTGCTATCGTACCAGCTCTCTGAGCGTACAGGAATATAAATAATACCATGTGGATTAGAGACATTGCTTTATGTAACCACTTGTAGTGCTAGAGATACTGTAATTACTGTAGTTTGAATATTAGCTTAACATTTAAAGATGATAAACATGACGATTCGAGGCTCAACCTGTGACCTTACTTACATGTTAATTTCCTCACGGGTAATAAAATACGTCCTACTAAACTGCACCCTAACCAAACTTCTACGAACTCCGACACACGGTCGTAGAAGACAGGTCTGGACACTCGCCTATCTAACAATGTATTTTGCTTGACCCCCTTGTTGTTTGGCTGTAGTTCGTCAAGTTACCGAGAATGTCGTACTTTTTGGCGCCGTTTTCCGGACGGTCGGACTAAATGCCCGTCCACTTTTTTCCATTGTTAAATTTATAAAGTAAATTAAGATTACTAGAGCCTTTTCTTAAATTTGTGAACGGAGCAAGTATTTCATAAATTGATAAAAAATACATTTTGATAAATTGTTTATCTTAGCGGAAAGGAAGCGGGAGGTGTTTAGTCCGACCGCCGTAACATCAGCACCGATAAAACACAATATTCTCGGTAACTTGGTGAACTGCAGCGAAACAACAAGGGGGTCAAGTTTCCAGGCGAGTGTCCAGACCTGTTCTTCTACGACCGTGCTCCGACACTATGACAATCCATGGAGAAAACAAGTACAGTAAAATAAAAATCACATCGTGTCGCTTCTGTTACTACTTATTTATTCTGTGGCGCTGCAAAGGATATTGCAAATATAAACCAAGAGATCATTAAGTTTCATTGTCAGGCACACTACTGTTCACTTAAACCGCAGAGAAAAAATCGAACCAGAATGCCTTGTGGGCCTGTAAATGTATAACATACTGTACATAATACACACACATAATTGTACATAGGCTTTAATGCATTCAGTGAATGATGATAATAAATTCAAGACATGTTGAATACATTTTGATTCCTTATTTTTGGCAGTAGAACAATATACAAAATAATATAAACCCATACATTACATCACAGTTTACTTCAATATTTTAAGATGACTTGACAAGAAAAATTTACTTCCAGTAAATTTGTTTTATACAGGTCTTGAGAATTATCTGTATTTCTGAACATTTTTGCACTGTAAAGTTAAATTTATGTAACAAACCAACAAAAAGCAATTTTAAATCCAGCAAAATACTTAATTAAAATCTCTCTTCCCTCGGCAACCACTAGAATTCTTTCTAACATAAAACAACTGCAAAATTCTTTGTACGCAATCAACTGCAAGGAAACACGAATAACTATTTGTATGCACTACATAGTAATACGAACACTACACACAATGGTAAAATGTTCATTATTTACCATACGTAGTTTAACACGATTTTAACAATGTCAGGAGTACAATCACATGTTGTCACCTAGCTCAGATTTATTAAATATAGCAACTATTCATTAACACCAAAATTATACAATCAAGAGTAACAAATAAAAACATTGCAACATAAATATACAAGTTAATACACTGTGTTGAATTAGAATGAAAATTAAGCCGGTCACCCATCCAGCAATTTTCCTGCATTTGAAAGCCAGAAGTAATTGAAGTGATAAGTGTGACACTAACATATGCATAAAAAGGGCCTTTTCACAGCTAAGTGGAATGAAATTAAATTTTATTACTGCAGTTTTATTTGTAACCAGTTATTACATTTAGAGACACAGTAGTCTGAAAAAGCCATTCTTGACAATGTTGAAAGGCTTCTAAACAGTATTTATACCACATACACTGTTTTCAAGTATCGTTTCACCACTACTTTAAACCTATGTTCTTTTCAAAGGTTAAAACGTTTAGGGCTCTTCCAATATATTTAGTCAAAAAATTGTTATTTCAATAACACTGAAATGCAGTTCAATCACTAGGTAGGTAACTACCTTAAAACAGAAAATAAAGGCATAACTTGGACAAAACAGATTTATTTCACAAATAATTAAATTCAAGTAAATTATTTTAGAAAATGACATTGTAGTAACACATTTTTAACTACTATTAATTTCTTTATTTCTATAACAGAGCTCCAAAAAAACAGTTTTCACATACAGTACTGTATTTTTTTTGTTGCATTTAAT
The DNA here is from genome assembly GCA_003012365.1 of Medauroidea extradentata. Lineage (NCBI taxonomy): Eukaryota > Metazoa > Arthropoda > Insecta > Phasmatodea > Phasmatidae > Medauroidea > Medauroidea extradentata. The sequence goes on from PNEQ01063132.1 coordinate 37,887, forward strand.
AGCACCCATTATTTCTGGGTATGTACTTAATATTAAGCATTTCATTAAACAAAAATCACATTTTAGTAACAGAAGAGTTCTGCTAACCCAAAACGTTCTAATTTTAATATCAAGATAAGTCAAACAAATTTGTGCGGAAAAATAATGTACATCAAATTTTAATAACAACATATTAATGTTGTAATAATGTATTGAAATCCTACAACATACAGACTGTACAGTACATGACACACCTCGCACACACATAAGTACAAACTTCAGTTGTTAGGCTTTCTCATTAAGTTGGTAGGATTTTTTATCACAACAATGTATGTACATACATGTAATAGTTGATGCAGTATTCCAATACACAAAAACCAACTTCATTTAGTTGCTATATTACTAGAAACTTCTATTTATTCTGCTTGCTACAATCAGAAAATCTGGCAAACAAAACAATTCTTGGTCCCAATTGGTTTGGATCAGCATGACTCTTTTGTATTTACAGTCCATATATGTATACGTATACACCTACATACATATTTTTTTGTGTTATAAAGTTTCAACTTGAAAGAGAGTGACTACCTAGTACGTACTTTTTGGAATGCTAAAGAAAAGTTATGCTAACTTCTGCACTATATTAAGGTAGAAAAAAAATAGTAGTATGTAGTATTTAACAACTTTCCATGAGAGGCCACTTACTGTATGTACCGTATGTTTGGTAACTGAAAGTTAAAATTTAAGACATATTTAACTCGCCCAAACCCACTAAGAGAGAGGCTTAGAGTAGTGTACATAGTACACAAAGAAAGAAAATTGAGTATAATTTAGAATATAATCTTGGGTTTCTTTTTATCACGAACCTATTTTTCACACCATACATAGACACAAAGCTTGTTTACAGGCTTAAGCTATGTAAGTAAGTACAGTACATATCACTTAATATTTGCTAGTCTAACTATGTCATTAGCTTAGAGGCAACTCCTGTCTATCAGAAAAAAAAATGACTAGAATGCTCTACTCCAATCAAATTCATCTCACAGCCCAAACTTAGAAACGAAAAAAATATTATAGGTTTACTATAATTACAGAAGGTAAACAATTATACAAAATGTAAAAAAAATTGATCATATACTTATGCACATTACAGGTACAGTGAGTGTTATGTATGTGTACACGTACACTTGTGTACTTTTGACAACACACTAAATTATTTTAATGAAAGATGGACACCTTAAAACACGTGTACTCGACACACAAAATAAACTGACTGAGCCCCAGGTGCAAACACTCCTAAATAAGAGGAACTATTACAATGGTGGTATCAGTAGACTCTAGCCCAAGAACTTCTCTTAGTTTGTATGGAGTTTTCTACTGTAACAAACAACACGCTAGCAGTAGTAATCAAGTTACCTGTAGTATTACGTGCAAGTCTACAATAAAAAAGAAAAACATACTGCAGTGAGAACAACAATTTTTAGAAAATAAGAAAAAAGGTGAATCTCCACAGTACAGCAACGTCTTACAAGCAGTCCGTAAATTACATGGCGCAAGCAATACTGGCATGCAATGTAAAATAATAACTAACGAATTCCATTTCAGAAAGCTTAGTTGAGAAGAGAAAGGGTTCGATAAGAGTGGTTCTCAGACATATTTAACGACAATCTGTCTAACATAGTTCCTGACAGGACAGAGTCATTCTTAACTTGTGGCCAAAATCTTGCACAAAAATCAAATATTTGGAAGGTGAATCTTTCACACTTCTGGCCCTGTTGCTGTACTGATCTAAAATGCAGCTTATCTTTAACAAACAGGGCAAGGAGAAAATACTAAATACATGCTGTATGTAGTTCACAGTGTGACGTGCACTGGGACGTAGCACTTACTTGGCCTCTTATCATACAGTAATTTCAATTTTTTTTGTCGTAAAATGTTTTTTTTCTCTCTGTTTGTAACAAACTAAGTAGGCCAACTTAACCAGGTATAAGGGTGTATACAGCGGGATCCAACCTATTAATTGGGGATGCGAGTAGAGAAATTTACATTAAAATTTTCTTTTTAATTGTAAAGTTAACTTTAAAGCAAGAGAAAAGTATAGAATTTTACGTGTCAATTTTATTGGATTTATATCGTGTTTGGACTCATTTGAAAGCTAATTTAATTTCTAGCAACTTTTCTAAGTAAACTTTTCTGATTTTTTGCCTTGTTTAGGTTTTTTGAAATTTCAAGTAGCTTATTAGCTTGCTTCTCCTGGAATAGGATTTATGTG
>PNEQ01063133.1:0-40135 GCA_003012365.1 Medauroidea extradentata
CAGCGTCTGAAGGTTAAACACGCAAATCACAGACGTGATGTGTGGCAGTTATCGGTGTACTGATTGGCACAGTCAAATTTATAACGACTCTGCGCAAAAACATTCCGTCAATAGCCATGAAGTTGAGCTGCAGGTGTGCACGTAAGACACTGAAACAAAGTGGGGCAAAAATCTTTTCGCGAAAACTACCGGGCCCTACAAATCACAGACGTGTGGTGTTACAGTAACCTTATTGTGATTGGTACAGTCAAATGAGAAACGTCACAGTTCAAAGGCACGCTGCCAATATATATGAAGCAGAACTGCAGACGTGCACATAAGGCACTGGAACAAAGTGGGGCAAAATTCTTTTCGCGAAAAGTTCATGTCTCTACCGGTAGCTCATTGACTGCCCCAGTCTGTGTAGGCGTGTACAGGCAATTTGAGGCCATGATCCATCATTTCTACTGCTTTCAAAATAATAATTATTTTATTCCTAAACGAGAGCATACACTGAAAAACTGTTGCGTGATTTTGTTAAATATTATTTTTGCTATATAACATATTTTTCCTACAAAATAAGTAGTTTCGGGTAATTAGTCCACTAACGAGATAATTACATAATTAGATAAAACGACTGTGAATTTTGTTTTGAAAATTTTGCTAAAATGGTGTATACTGTTTTTAGCAAAACTGTGCAACCATTTTTCGACATGAGCTCTCGGATATGATTAAAAAAATAACTATCGTAGACCTATAAGTAGTAGAAATTATGGCTCATAGCCTAAAGGTGAGTTCGCAATTGATAACATAACAGTAAGCATATAACATAGGTCGTTCGCACAAGAACTAATCTCTACGTATTCTTATTTACTGATTCACAACGCCAAAAAAAAAAAAAAAAAAAAAAAAAAAGATCGTGTGCATAGAGATGCTGACATAGGAAATGGTAATATTTCATTTCTTGTGCGAACGCAAAGGACAGCAACCAAACACAGTAAAGGAGTTTGTGAATGTCCGCCATGTTTGCTTAACCTCCAAAATACATGAGAGCAAAACAGAGCTAGAAATAGACATTTTATTGTTAAACACTATGTTTCTATATAGTAAATAATCTTTTACGCTGTGTAGTTTATAGGAACATTGTTTCTGTATTTCCTTTTATCTCCAAATACGATTCCACTTTTAAAATGTTTCGATGGCATTCGGTTGACTTTTATACAGCAAGGAATATTTTAGATTCGTCGAAAAAAAGCCATTGTCTAAACATTACAGTAATAATTCAATTGTGAGCTAATTTTGCACAAGACGTCTGCTCATGCACAGTTTCTACTGTTATGTTATGTTCTGTGATTCGCCGAATGGTCAGACCATTCCATCCCGTTTCCCCCACCCTTTCATTCCGGTACTGCTCCTTACTCACCTCATGTCACCCTTCACCAGCGCTAAAGACCTCGATGTTAAACGCCTCCTTCTCACATCGAGTGTTCAATCGTCTCAGTCGTAATGATTAGAAAACTAACATGATCAAGCTCTGTGCTGGAGGAACTAGGTGCGAATTTCAGCCAGGCCATCGTGATTTTGGATTTTCCGTAGTTTGCCATGGTCATACGAAACTCTGTGTAAATGCAGTGGGTATGTTTGCTATCTAAAGACCATGCCAAATTCATACCCAGCTTCCTAACTGTACGAACTATCAGTTCTGTGCTTATTGACGGTGTCGACGAGGCGTTAAGGTGCCACTGAACCCAAGCCACCGAGCGTTCGACACAAGTTTATTCATAAAACCACACAACGTACGTGAGTATTGTTTGCTTTAGGAATATCGTCTGTCTTTTCCACTTAGGAATTAATTTTCTGTTTTTTTATGTTTGTTTCTTGTCCTTGTGTCATCTTCTGGGATATGACTAAATTATCTTCAGGAATTATCTGTACGCGTTATGTCTGTTGACTACAGATAACTGGCTTTTCTTCCTTTGCTATTTTTTTTTTTATTTTGGGTTTTCCTACAACACGGCAACATTCGCCCACAACAGTGCGGTATGTCCACAAATCTGTTATGTTTATAACAGACAAAGAACGATACACGTGTGTATAACCTTTTCAAGTCGTCTAATAATATTGAAAGCGTATGGAGTATGGATAGGTTAGATGTCGAGCTAACGACTGGAATTCTCAATCGCCTAAAAAATCTCATCATAATTCGATATAATTTTTCCCCGAGTAGATATTTAATTAGCGGACGTCTATTTATACAGCACTAGGCGGTAGAATGTTTTGCTTTTGAGCAAAAACTTAAAAACTGTTTTTATAAAATTAAGGGCTTGAAACCACAAAATCTACAAAACTGGAAAAATGTTATTTATATAATTTTTAATGTGATAATATCCAAGTATTTATATTAACCAAATTAAAAAAATACTCGCGTTTTGAATTGAAAATAATTTTATTAACCTAAAATCTCTCTCGCAGAGGTTGTATAAATATGTACTGTTGCATAAATTTTCTTCAGAAATAGACGTCCACTAATAAAATATGCATTCTGCAAAAAAAGTACCACCGTATTGCGATGAGCAGCTCAGATTATATCGATGATTGAATATTCAAGTCGTTCGCTCGACATCTTATCTTTCCATACCCATTACCCATTATTAGAGATGATGGTTTATCGCGGGAAAACTTGACTATTTGCTAGGCTTCAACGCACGTTCAGCTTATCAAAAGATTACTGGCTTTTCCTTGTACGCGAAGCTACTGCCCTATTTGACTAAGCCAATAAGAATACCGCTATTTTAATATTTGATGCACTTTATTGGTCTGTAGACAGCTACGTTGTGTCAGTGTTTTCAAGGCTATGTTGGCACAAAACATTTTCGCGATATACCATCATCTCTACCCATTATATACTCACGGCCGAAAATGAATGTATTTGCACTAATTTTGGGCATGAATATCTTGATTCAGAATATTAAAAAAGGTATGGGAGGGTCAATACACCTTTATTTCAAATGTAAATGTCGTAAAATGATAAGGTCGCTACTGAATGACTTTTAGAAGCGACTTTTCGGCGAGAATGCTGCACGCTACTTGTTCCTAGATGCTAGGGTAAGCCGTGTTACGCGTATCGTATCACCCTTAAGGGTGCTGCCTACCTCGGAGCCCTGGCGGGGAATGAATAGGGTTTTACTTTTTAAATTATTTTCGATGTCACTCGGTCACATTTTGTTATATTGCTTCCGGACGAAAACTATTTTCTGCGCCGAGAAAAGGAGAATATTGCTACGTAAATAAAATTACAGAAACAAAATTATGAATAGCCCTTTTCGCGTGCTTTTGGTGTGTAAAAATACTTTTTGGCCAAAATTTTGAGGGTATTTAAAAAAACTGCCTAAACGATCCATAGCAATGTACGTGGCACAGAGACAAACAAAAAAGTCCTCGGTAGCGTATATGTAACTTCAACCTTTACTGAGCCAGGTGGAAAAGTAATTTAACCTGTAAAACCCCGTGTTTGCTCTCGCCGCGGCTTCAAGGTAGGCAGCGCCCTTAACTCTCCGCACTTCTTGGACTCGGACGCTGCCGCCAACCCGTGCCTGAGAGGCTCAAAAGCGACGGAGCTGTAAGGTCGACCTTGAAGCGCGCATCAAATGCCGCGTCGCCTCAACGAGCCAAGTGCTGAACTAGCGTGCAAGGTTCCCGCCGAACTGTTTTTACTATGGGACACTAAGCGGTGATCATATAATTTTATTGGTGGAAAGTCTGCAACTAAGTTCAGTGAAGGTCGCAATCTGAGTTTCACGTACGTCCTGTTAGTACATTTTGAAGTACGTAAGTCTGAAAAGGCCGTTTTTAGCCATATTGGAGGGCTTTGAAATAGTGTTTTAATGAGCATGGTGTCTTTACAATGAGGTTCCGACCTTGTCTGAAGTTTGTTTCCTTTTCGTACGTTGGCACAATGGGCACACGTGGAATATTTTCGTAGATAAACCCTGTTTACGAACACACTGCAACGCATTTGAAGCGTGGGGTAGGCAGCCGCCTTAAGCCAACTACCTAGTTCTGCGAGATTATTTCGAACATGTTTGCTGAACTCAAAATTTTTGCCACTCCTCTAGTCCTGGGGTAGCATTCAAATGACATCATGGCCTTGGTGAATTCTACGTGATTTCCTTGGACACTGCTATAACTCGCTGGCATAAAGAAAACTTGTAAGAAATGCATTGTTTGTGACAGCGTGTTCCTACGTGAGGTACTAGAGTGTCTTCGCTTTGTTCAGAAGACAAGACTGTTACAGACGCTCTTAGAAGTAGTACAATAAATAAACAGTTTTACTACGCACTGTGTTTGATTCATACATCCGCAGTCAGAGATATTCAACTTTTGTCAACTGTTCTCGGAAGACCTTGATATTTTTTTTCCCGCCATCTTCCCAGCTCTGTCTGTTCGTTATCTAATTGGTACTCGACTCACGAAGCCTGCATGTTTATTTTCGCTTGTCTGCGGGACAGAGGTGTGGGTATGCTAGACAGCCACCAGTTGATAAAGGGAGGGGGGCGGAGGTCACCGGAAGCAGGCGATGATGTCGCTCCCGTGTGTGGCCGCTGCGGCTACAGGGAAGGCAGTGTTGCCAGATAACCCAAGATGAAATTCCCAGAAAAGTGTTCGAATGTTAGAGCCCACAATTTTTGGTGAAAAGAATTCTGCAACAGTGTGTTTCAATGCTTTATGTGCATATCTGCAGCTCTGCTTCGTGGTTATAGGCAGAATTTATTATTGCTAGAGGTACGTCAATTTCGCAAATACATTCCAGGTCAGATTGAACGCCAAAAATATATACTTCATAATCACGTGTAAGATAAGCTGGCGGCTGTCACGAAACGCATTTGACTACTGCAAGCCAGTAGTAAATAAGAAAATGATTCATAGAGCTATCGCTTGTTGAAATCCAATGGATAATCGACTGTATCCAGAGCGTGTACAGGACTGAGCAGTCTAGGCTACTGCCAGATGAATCCGCGAAATTGACGTACCTCTAATTTATTGCACAGGCATGGCTCATTTGACTGTGCCAACAGGAAGGCTACTACAAGACCTCACGTCTATGATTTGCCGGTAGAACCGTAGACGCTGAGAGTTAAAAACAGCCAATCACTGACTATGAAGCCGGGCTGCATATGTGCACATAAGGCATTCAAAATAATTGTTACAGAATTCTTTTGACCAAAAATCGTTGGCTCTATCAATTGGCCTACACTTGTGAATTTTTTTCTAATCTTACACAACCAAAACGAAAAAATTAACTTACAAAAAATACTTAATATTGAAAAGCATTGGACCAGTAATTTTTTTTTACATTATGCCAAACACTTTTCAACTTTTACACATCAGGTAACATGTAATTTCCCCAAACAAAGAAAATTTAGAGTCTCCCCCCTCCCCCATAGTTCCATAATCAGTAATCACTCATCAAAGTTGCAAAATGATCGTTGCGGTGTAGGCAAAATTAAATAAAAATTAACTAAATTGTGAATTAAAATCACAGAAAATGAACAGCAAAGTATATTTGACGAGTTTGACAAAAGTTAGTTCCGAAAATTTCAGTAACAGCCACAATTCACGTTATCAAAAATTTACTCATCTTCATTCATTTCTAAAAAGTACAGAAATGTAGGCTATTTCTTTGTGATCCCAAACGTGTCTTGTAGTATCTCATAGCATTTAGTATCAACATGAACTTTCTTGTTTCTTCGGGCCTAATGTATTTTTTTTTATTTGGGGAAATGTCATGTTATCTGATGTCCAGAAGTTGAACAGTGTTTGGCACAAATACAAAATAACGAAATTTTACGGGAAAACGTACGAAAATTACATAAAATTTTATTAACAGATATTTAATCGTACAGCCCTACACGCGATAAGATATGTAAGTTTTTGTGACGCCGAATGTATTCCGCATTGTATTTCTTGTATTTATTCGTAATCGTTCCACACGTTAAGACTTAAATTTAAAAAAAAAACCGACTCACAGGATACTAAATTTCAAATCGATCAGACCGGTAGAATTGCTCACATTCACTAAAAAAGAATAAACACTAGAAAAGAGCTGATGATCTTAAAACTGCTAAACAGATTTCCTTGAATCATAGCTAAGAACGCTCTCTATTAAGTCAGCTTTCAAACAAAAGAAACCGCATCAAAATCGGTCCATTCGTTTAGGAGCTACGGTGCCACAGACACACAGATACACAGACAGATACGTCAAACTTATAACACCCTTCTCTTTGCGTCGGGGGTTAAAAACAGGACAATTTTGCTATAATTAGAACAACGATTTTGTGGCGAAAATATTTTTGCTCCATTTGATTTCAATGCCATCTGTACCTCTGCTTCATGCGTGACTATTAAACAATCACTAGTCTTTGAGGGGGGAGGGGGGTTATTTTACAGACAAATCACGTACGCATAGTGTCTCAACAACTATATTCTGATTGATGCAATCAAATGAAAAAACGTGTCTGTACTAATACTCGCTGCTAATAACTATGTGGCAGAACTGCTATGTGCACGTACAGCGTTTTAATCAAATGGTACAAAAATATTTCTGTGACAAACTCATTGCTTTATTAATAACAGCAATACCGACGACGACAGAGTTGCACACGACTGCAAAGCGAAAAGGAACGTATACCCAGCACTAGCACCAATAATTTTCAGCATTGTCAACAGTAACCTGAAAATTCGCTACAAAATAAATTTTAAAAAGTAATTAGGGCATCAACTTGAATGTGGGGGGGGGGGGGGAAATCTTACATTTAAATAAAGGAATTAAGTTGAAAACTATGGAAAATTTTCTTAGTTTGAAACCAAAGTTCAGTATTTATGTGGATCAAACAAACATAGAAATTAGTAGAAGTTATTAATTTGCCAAATATTAATTGATTTATTTTTTCATTTATTATTTTATTTCATTCTGTATGGGTGATAAGTGATATTACTGGTTATAATAGTAAGCACCTGATTTAAACGAAATAGTTCTTATTTTATTTTAGTGGAGCACATATTGAAATGTGTACGTATTACATAATGCAAAATCATGTATAAAATTATGTTACTTAGTACACGTGGTGAGGTGTAAGAGAAGAAAGCCTAAATTTCGCCACAATAAAGGAATAATTATAATAATAAAAATTATGTTAAAATGTTTTGATACATTCTTTGATTTTCGGATATTTACCCCTTGCTCACACTTAAAATCTTAGCCATCTCTTGAGATGAACCCCAAATGTTGGAGAAATTATTTTGGCAACAACTCGTTTCAATGTCTTACGTGCACACCTGCTTCGTGATCAATGAGTGGATGATTTTAACCTTCATTCGTCTAAGGGCTATTCTACCCGCAAATCCCAGACACTATTTTGATACCTATAACACAGAAAGTAGCGAGGCCTGTGCACGAAGATACACTCTCAATAAAAATTAAGAACACGTATCACTTTTCATATTGATTTTTAATTTATTTCTTCCTGACTACGATTTCAGTAAGATTAATTTTGAAATATAACAATACAATCGTACCTTATTACTTACCCTTACATTACCTGAAACTGGCATCATCATATATCTATAAGTAAAGCGTAATTAATAAAATATGTTATTTAATAATACATAATTTAAGACACTAATTCACTTTCGTCGTGTTATGAAAATCATAACGATAAGTCACAATTAAGGGGAAAAATTCGAACATAATCGTAGAGTACAATGCTTCTATAACGAGACATGATCAGTAATACCTACGAATCTTCAGAACCGATATGAAAATTATTAACTTACGAATAAGAAATGATTAATCATATTACACAAAGTTGTAGATGAGCACGTCAGGCTTCGATACAAGTTGAAGTAAAAATAAATTTCCAATAATTTCAGTTTTCTGTGGTTTCCCTAAATCACTCAAGGCGAATGCTGGGAAGCTTCCTTAAGAGTGTGTGGTATATAAATACAACGCTGAACACATCAATTGACTTCTACGCTTTTTTTCGAAGCTAATATGGACAAAACACTCAATGACAACTCTAGATAATGGCATTTGCCAACTTTATGAGTAAATATTTATCCAGAATTACTAATTCGTTACGTGTGATATCTTGCGCCGCAATTAAATGCACGAGGTTCCGGCATCAGTGATTGTGCCTCAGAAGTTCGAAACACTGAAAACAATGTTGTTTAAAACGTTTGCTAAAGCTATTGTCTAGGATAGTTATTGTTTAGTTTTTGCAAATTGGCTTCAAGAAACCTAAATTTATAGATTATGCTTTTAGCGTTGAATTGTGTCACTAATTTTGACTTTTTCTTAATTCCTTCCTAATTAAAAATTTGGCAAAATTTAATTGAAAGTATTTCAATAGGGACATAGCTAATTACTTTACCTTTCATTGCATACATTGTACTCGAAAAATTGAAGTTTAACTATGAAATAAGTTTGTTTTAATTTTAAAATTAATATTCTCCGTGACCAAATAATAAACACTAAATAACTATCAGTACCGATGTCGCCCTATAAGACGCACCAATAGTAAAATTTAATGTTTCTATAAGGGAACATTGCCGATTATTCGCTATATCATTACAACAAAACGAAAGTTATTATTAACAAAAGAGGTGACGCAGCCTGTTAAAAAGGCCATGGCTGCTTCCTCTCTCAGCTCCTGTCAGCACGCGAGGTTGTGTGGCTGTGTCTCTTAATGACTTCACTGTCAACAAAACATAAAGTCCTTTAGTTTTTTAATTTTAAACGTATTTTGTGGCTCTCCGGAGAAACTATATGCTTACATTGTTCATTTTGGAATACTTTTGTTCATGTTATTGGAGTGTACTGTTCTTCAGTTAATAATTTTTTTAACTGTTTTGTCTGGGACAAACAATCCTGGGAAAAGTAAAAAAAAAAAAAATTTATTATGGATGTGTTAACGTACGAATTTTTCTTCGGATTTTGGTGTAAGAACACTTTTTTTTTAATTTGTCCGTGTTGATTTAACATATATTATATATATTTCCCGAACTGTTTACCTTACCTGAAACTGGCAACACTGCAGGGCGGAATCACTTCCTGGAAGGTGCGCCCGCCAGTATGATCTCCCTGCCCCCCCCCCCCCACAACACGCCCACCCCACAAGTGGCTCAGTGCCTTGTTTACACGCATCCGTCGCTGCCGTTACGAGGTCGTGATCTCGCTGCGGCACAGCACCGCGCGCGGAATACCTCGTACGATGTTTCGTCGCGTCGCGCGGCCAATCAAATTATTATTAGCCGGGCGACGGCCGTCCTTCTTGGCGTCCTCGGCACCTGCCGGGAATGTCGAGTGCAGTCGCCCGCGTGCCCTCGTGGCCGTCGAGCCGATCCGGGTTCGAGGACCGCCCAGTGTCGTAGCAACAGCGTCGGTGTATTCCAGCCGCCTAAGACTTGTCAGTCCTATACACACCCCGGCCACGGTCGACTGTCCATTGGCTTATAACTAGAAACATGCAAAATTCGCGTTATTTTATGACAGCTGGCTAGACTCCACGTGACTGCAGGCTTGGGGCCAACGCGATTTAAAAATTATGATCTGTTATGCACAGGAAATTGAAGTCTAGACTGTTACCAAATAATTGGGCGAAATTTGCAGGTTCCTACACATGCGCTTATGAAGATGACTCGACAATGTTTATGCAAACTTCCTTATCCCGCATTGGTGTTCGTGCTATGCCGCATGTCAGCATCTCACGTCTGCCTGTCGATCGTGTATCCACCTCACGCGTCTTCCTGTCTGCAGGAGTGAATATTCGGTTGCGAGGATGGCGTCTTATTTGGATAACACTTTTAACGTCTAGACGACCCGCTAACAACGCATTGTCTCTCGTCGCACCTAACACACAATGTATGTCCGGTCACACGCTGACAGAGAACACATCTAAGTCGCGCTTCTTCGCAAGACATCTTTGTCTAAGGGAAGGGAGTGGTTGAGATACATGTGCTGCTTGGTAAAGATTTTTTTATGTTCCCTTGTCTTGGCCCGCCACGATTCGAGAAGACTAACTGCGTCAAATTCCGCTGCGGAAAACGTTAATACATAGGTAGAGACAGGAAAAATTAGCAGGTTCATTGACCTGTAGGTTAGCCTCCAAAAACACCCGTGTATTCAAGCAGACATTATCTAATCACTGGCTACTCGATGACGCATGATATGGGCCTGCGTGCACTTTGTTGCTTCTGTATTGTTGGCCAAAAGAAAACGCGATTTTTCTTTTTTACGCACACGCTAGAATTTCAGCAACTATAAGTTCGTGTCACTTTCGCAATTGGCGGTTGATTTATTTGACACTTCCTTGAAGTCTCTGAGCCAATAATGAAAATATACCGTAACGTTCCCTATACCACTGTATCAGCCAGCAACTAATGAACATATGTCTGCTGGAATACAAATATTCTTGGAGTCTTGTCTACAGGTCAGTAAATCCGCCAATTTTTCCGATCTCTACTAATACAGTGGTTAGAACACTCGCCTCCCTCATTGTTGGTCCGGTCTCAGTCCTGTTTTTTTTTATTTGCACTTGGGAAACGTAGTAGACGTTGTCGTTAGTCAGCAGGTTTTCTCGGCGTGTTCAATTGGTCTAATACCCTATTATTCATAGAACGTGTTGCTGATGGATTTCAGAGTGGCTCCTCGTACTTATATGCGAAATTTTTTCTCTGAATTTTGTTTGTTAATAGTTCAATTGCCGAAATATTGTGACTTGTTGAATAAACGGTTAAATACAGTGCACTAACAATAGTTAATTGCAATCGGTCCACTCAAAATGTATTTTCGACTAGCCTATATGCTATGTTATGTTTGTCTCCGTTACAAAAAAAACTCCCGTTTCCGACATTAAAATGTTAATATTTCACAGCCACGATAAATTGTTTTGTGTAAGTTACCATGCTCGTGTATATGTGTGCGTCATCTGTTTAAGTGACATTTAGACAGCAACAAACTTCTCAGAAATGTCTGACACTTTTGTATACAAATACACCATGATAACTTTAATACAAAATATGATATTTGTGTAGGCGTACCCAAATTAAAAAAAAAAAGTATTTTTTTTTGTTATTAGTTAAATTACGGCCAAACCATTAATATTTTTAATTCTAAAAATGTATTTCTGAAATATATTATTTCAAACAAAAACACGGGCTTAGTTATACTCACAGGATAGAAATACAACCGATTTTACTGCGGTTAATTTGCAGTTAATTTAGCAAATGAATGTGTTAATGGTTGCTAAAGGATAATATACGCATTGCCAAGACTACTTGTAGGCCTATTAAATAAATTTTGGATACAGCTATTAAGGGCAAATGTATCTATACTTCGAGCTGGCATTCAAGCTTTTGCGGCTTTTTTATTCAATATATTTTGTTCACATCGTAGTTATATTAACGTAAGTTAATAAAAATAAGCAATGAAAATACGAGCGAAATAGCAACAACTTACCATTTCATTTTTTACGAAGTATTTAATTTATGACATCATTGGAGATCATCTATAATTCACACACGATTCTTGTATACAAATTTTTCTAGGTTTTGCTATCGTATCTTACTTCATAACCATGTGTTCGCGAACCGAAAGGGTATCATGAATACTTTGAACGATATCACAGAGAATAAGTGCAAACCGAAAAGCTTCGAGTCTGCATTACAAAACAACGATTTCCAGTTATTTTAGCGTGTTCTCTATTGTGTGTAATTTAACGGTAACACGTACGAATAAAAAAGAAAATCTACTAAGTCAAGAAGTAAACTTTGCAGCCTGAAAAAGTTTGCCGATTTTGAGACTTCATCATCGTAACTTAGTTAATGCTACTTTTCACTCCGTCTGCAATCGTCCTTGCATATACAAAAACAATATACATCCTAACTAAATAGAAGATTTTAGTAAAATCAGGTTCGATTTTAAACAAACTACTGAGCTTGGACACAGAAAAGAAGCAAGAAATTTATTTCACAATTCCACAAAAGAATCTACAGTTAAGGAGTTCACACATTTGGCTGCCTAGCCACGTTTCGAGACGAAGCCATTTAACGTATCCCCCGCATTCAACAGATCTAAGGAAAGAACTTGCATTTCAAAGAAGGATTGTCGGGTATTCCCGAACACCACGAACAATAAAAAAAAATCCAGTTTACATTTCTCCATCATAGCAGAAAACGACTTTAAAACTATATTGTTCAAAATATACAGCGTATGAAGAGGGAACCCAAAGAAATGGCAACAAACCTCGAAGGCAGACTTGTGTCTTGGCGCCAGGGACATCTGCTTAACCCTGAAGGCAACATAGAATCAAGCCCTACGATAGAGAAGCGATGGATTGCAAATACAGGGAGAGTGGGAAGAGGGGACTAGAAAACCTTGAGAAACCCCGCTGGTCAATGCCACCGTCCATTATGTCTTCACGTGCGAATAATGGGTGATAAAAGCCGCCGGTAATAGAGCTAGGATTGCTTTGGTAGAAGGCGAGCTCTTTAACCACTGTGCCAACTACATCACCACCCACTCAAAATCTAATATCCATTCAAATACGGATGAAATCGGCGTTTCTACAATAAAAATTGTCGGATTTTTCATCCAATAAGATGCCAGAGTCACCGATTTATGTCCCATAGCTCAAGATGATTGTTAGAAATTATGGTTAGAGCCAGTGATTTTTGGTGAAAATAATTCTGCAACAACTTGTTTCAATGCCTTATGTGCACGTATACAGCTCTGGTTCGTGGTTATTGGCAGAATATAATAGGGCAGAGGCGTGGCTCATTTGACTGTACCAACAAGAACAATGTTACCGCTCCACCACACGTCCATGATATGCAGGTATAGGACCCCGAGACGCCGAAAGTTAAAAACTTCCAATCACTGACCATGAAGCAGAGAAACAGATGTGCACATAAGGCATTGAAACAAACTCTAAGCATAAGTGAAAGCCAGTCAACTTTTCATAGTTAAACGTACGTTGAAAGCCAGTCATGTTTTCCCACGACACACCATCATCTCAACCCACAGCGCGTCAGTTCAGTGCCTTGCGCATACGAGCAATGATACACTACGTGCACGTGTCACCGTCGCCCTTATCACTCTTCCTGTGTACCTAAAATGCGCAAAGCATCTCCAGGTAGGTGGGCGCGCTTGAGAAACGAATCGATACATTTAAAAATAGAACCTTAAACGACGGCACGTCCTTCGCCAACTTTTCGTGTCCGCTGAAGCACTTGACTTCTGGTCGTTTCACTGGGCCGAAAGTTGGCAGCTGAAAAGGAAATCCCAATTCAGGTGTTAACAAACAAATGTGTGTGAGGGAGGAGGGAGGAGCAAAATCTGTTTTGATATAGTCCACGCCACACTGAACACAGAAGGCTACGAAGTTCTGGGCGTGCACACTCGACGTTGGAGGTTTGGGGCCACCCTCATCCACCCTGAACAAACGTGAAAAGACTTGACTCCAATGTGGTTCGCGCCCTTCAATGGCCCGAGGGGTAGGGCAGGTCCTCGAATGACGCCATTCACCAGAGAGATTACCAACCCCTCCCCGCCTCTCTCACTTACGACGCGACCAAGGTGGCTTTGGTTCAGTCGAACGAAAACATCCCCTCCGGTTTAAAGAGAGGAGATTCAATTTTCTGATGCGCAGGGACACCCAAGGAAGGCGTTGGGATTGTTCGTGGGCCCGCTAAGTGGCCCTATTTTTTTTCAACCCCACTATTCTTCCCATTCATCGACTTGCCCTCGCCCTCTGCGTCTCACCCCGTTGCACTCTCCATCGGGCCGTGAAGTAGGATCCACACGATGCGAGACACTTTTCTAAAACATACTTGGGCGTTAAATCGTCGGGAGACTCTCAAGCAAGACCGTTGCAAACTAATTCTCTCTCGGAAACTTACGGGCAAATCAGGCCAGTCAACGTAAGTTAAGTACACTTTACGTCTCATTGACAGGAAACTAGAGACGGTTACTCACGCCTTTACACAAGGACATAAACTGGGGGAATAATCGGCCAATACCTTTATGGAACCCTCCCAGCAATTGCTAGACACTTTTTCGGGAAACCACGGAAAACCAAAATCAGGATGTTCAGAGCCAGTAATCCAATCCGAATCCTCCCGAACGCGAGCCCACCGTGTTACCGTTGCGTGTCACGTCGCTTTGTCAGACCCAAAAAGAGATGCGCTGTGAACTCCACTCCGAATCTCACGGCGAGGTTAATGACCTAGTTCAAAGCGATATCTGGCTACGAAGATCCACGTTCGAATTTAAGAGGATGCAGTACACAAATAAATGTTTCGCGAAGCCAATATTACAAAAAGAAAAGGATAAGGGATCCTGGAAAACCATGTTTGCCAAATTTTTCAAGAACTATCTTGTCCCAATTACGTATTGCTAAGACATATTGTTTAGCGCCATAATTTAGTACATTTGGTTCCGGCAAACTACGATAAAAATATGCGTCACTCAAGAAAATTTTTGGCGTGCGTGTTTTGAATGGTTTTCCGTAGTCGCTCCATGCCACTTCACGTAATGGGCGATTCCTACCCCATTACCTGTCTTTCTAAGCCTTAGCATTATCTTTAATATTACGTCATAAAATTATTGGGTCACCCCTGGAAGACTACTGAGGTGATATTTTGACGAGAAAACTGCACGCCTGTATAGTGAAATATGCGTTGAGGTTAGGGTGAGGTGTGATGAGCGTGCTCCGTTGACCATACCGCTTTCACACGAACGCGAAGCGTGGTCGCATTCCAAGGCAAGCGGTGCTAATATATGACTATAAACTTGGTGATCAGCTGGCAGTTGTGTTGGTAAGGCCGAGATGTGTCACTGGATAATTTGTTTCTCGTCCCTTACACGCTCCTGGCTGCGGAGTGTACCCGCACCTATCAGTCTAACGATTCCTCAGGTAACTGAGACTTTTTTGTATTAGTGTTACCAGGTCCTTTACGACGAAATGTCGTTTCCAGAACTAAAATTTTCGTTTTAAGGGATAAATTATGGTACATTGTTAGCTTTTGTAAAATTTTGATTAAAAAAAATATTCTACTGTTTACAAAGTAACTACTGTACATGTTAAATTAAATTGTAAAAACAGTAACTATTCGAATTAGATACACATCAAACCAAATTTATTAACAACTGATTGTACCATTTTGAAGGATTTTTGTGCAGTCTCAGTATTCTTACAATTTTCTCTCATAATTCTATTGCACATGTACAAAATCCATGCGCCGGCAGATATGAGGAGTAACATAACATGTATAGGCCCTATAGCGATAAGTCTCTCGACTTTGCTGTTGAAACACTGCGGCCTATAATTAAGCCAGGAACAAACATTTAAAAAAATTATTTTCCTCTTCAACGAATTTACAATAGTTTTCGATTTTTCGTGTTGTACGTGAAATTATGGTACAATTAGCCATTATCGGCAGGTAGCTATCGTCTGTGGTACAGATAATGAAAATAAGATACGAAACTATAATTATGGTACAACCTGGCAACACTGTTTTGTATAGTCAGTGTTAACCACCGCTTACCCCAGAACACTTCACGCTTCGCCATGAGTAAAGACAGGAACATTTTACGAGTTCACTAACCTGCATACTGGCCTCGAAAAATGTATGTTTCTGAAGCAGACAACAGCTGCTCACTGCCTGTTAGCTGATACACCGTTGCCTAGAGAAGATGATTTGTCGCGGGAAAACTTGACTGTTTGCTAGGTTTCAACGTATGTTCAGCATATCAAATGATTATTGGCGTTCGCTTGTATGTGGAGCTGTTACCTTAATAGACTGAGGCAATAAGAATCCCGCTGTTGTAATATTTGATGTCTGTTATTGGTCTGCAGTTAGCTACGTCATGTCAGATGTATATCACCCAGTCATACACGTTGCAAGAAACTATAGCGTTTTCAAGGGTATGTTGGCACGAAGAATTTTCGCGATATATCATCCTCTCTACCGACGCCATATGAACGTACCTGCATTTGGTTGGTCGGTGCCTTCTAGAAGGTGTCAAATAAGTCTAGGGCTAGTTACGAAAGTGATTCGAAGTTACAAAAGTATGAATTCAAGCTTGTGTCCTAATGCAAGCGAGAACTTTACAGGTTTCTATCCAGAATTCGGTCGCGCAAATACGACCACCCATGCTACCACCTAAGTCCACATAATTACCTACTTATCTTTCCAGAGACGAGACCGTGAACTTGTAACAAATTCATACGCGAGAGTCTGCCAATGGTCTGGCGTTTCTTGAAATAAAAACTAGAACATAAGACATAGAAAACATTTACCTAGCGCCACCCCCCTCCCCTACACACCGATCTCCATTCATACATATAAGTGTTTAGCCTGTGCAAGTATTTCGCACGATCAGAGGCACTCGCGGACATTGCCAACTCTTCCTCTCTCACCACTTGCCTATTTGCTATGCACAAAGCTGAATTGTAATGCCTTGACAATAAACATAAATGTATGACAAGCATGTCCACAAAAAAACAATCCTAAAGTTCCGGTAAAGCAAATTTAAGAGCTAAAACTGACTACGTTCATTATCGTAAGAAATAACCTGCAAAGATGTCACACATATATAAATGAAAAGGTGAACGTTTCTTGGGGAGTGTAATGGTTGATATAATACCATCAAGGCGCGTAGAATGATATTTTAGTAACCTTGATCTTCCAGACACTCTGCACAGACCGCGACAACCTAGCAGGCGGTATTTTTGTGTAGAATGGTCGGACCATTCGCCTCCAACCAAGGCCATCCGGATTCGATTCCCGGCGGGGTCGGTCCCCGAATATTCGCATGTGGGAATCGTGCCGTGCGATACCGTTGGTCGGTGGGTTTTCTCGGGGATCTCCCGTTTCCCCCGCCCTTTCACTCCGGCGCTGCTCCATACTCGCTTCATGTCACACCTCTCCAGCCCTGAAGACCTCGATGTTGAGCGCTGAACAAAATCGCTAACCTTTGTGTAGAACGTTAAAGTCAAGAAAATAAAGTTTATAATTACTTCTTTCTACTTTTAATTATTGGTCCTCTACGTATCGTAGTTCCTCTGTTGCATGCTAACATTTTTTCCTTTACGGTATACAGAGTTCTGTAAGCTTAGAGTCTTACAAGTTTAAGGGTAGTTCTTGTATTATACACTAGGATTATTTTAAGCATGGGTAGAGTCTTAAATTAGCTTTTAATGCAACGACCTATGTACTTGTGACTGAACAGGTTAAGAAGGAACAATCAATTGATTGTGTAGAACAACATATTTTATAAAAGGAACACTAAAAAAAGTATTGCTGTATGTTCCATCATTCTGTCAAAGTACGGATTGCAACCAAATTGGGTTGTCGGTACAACCTGTATTGTTACTTTTTTTTTTTTTTTTCAATTGACGAATAATCGAGCCGGATTGCTTTCCAATTTTCAGCCGAATTGTGGTTTCTACAACAATCTACAAGCATATTATTTTGTCAGTACATGTAGCTCTATGGAAGTGCACACCGAGTCTTTACGATGTAACGAGCAGGTCATCTCAGTGATGGTTAGCACAATAAGAGTCACGTTTTCGAATTTCGAAAGGCTGAAGTTCTATTAATGATGGAGACTGCCGGTGAATTATTGATTTTGTGTATAAAAGTGCGACGTGAATTCCCAGTACTTCGGCGTCTTTTATCAGGTGACATGACAAACGTTGCTCATATTCGGGAAGTTGTATACCTGCCTACCCAACTGAACTGCTCGTGTTCACCCCAAAAACAATACTTCTGCAGTCTCTTAATATTAATTTTTTTCCAGCCCCGTCCATAACATTTAGTTTCAAGTCAATACTTTACTGTAGTAAACAATCATAACAGATCCTTTGGCCCAACTGTATCAAGTTTTACTTATAAATAGGCAGTCAATTTCTGACAAAACTCCAGAGACCGTTCAAAGAAAAGTACGTATAGATGTTACGGGAATATGTCGCTGCATTATTTAGATAAGTAAAACTGAAACTATACTGAGAAAAAAATGTTTTCGTAGGGACAACTTGAAGAACACGCCCTTTGACGTCACACCGCAAGGGGAGAGTACTGTGGGAAACAAAGCTTGTTTATAAATATGCTGGTTTGTTGGTTGGTGATGGCAGAAACCAAAAAATTTGTGCACTCATAGACTTGCACGCAAGTGTAAAATATTTAAGTTTTATTTCAGGGTTAAAATACACAAATGCATAAGATCAATGTTTACCTGAAAAAGTAGTAAATTCGAAACAAATAATCAATTTTGTTAATATACTTCTCATCCGGGACGTGTGAAGTCAAACGCCTGTATGAAGGTTGTGTTCGATTGCTGTGGAGGTAGGAATTGTATCCCACACCAGACTGAAGCTCCGCCTCATTTCAAGTCGTTGCGGTAGCCAAACTTGATAGCTGTCCCTTTCCTAAAGAAATACGATCCCAAAAAGAATACATTTTTCTAAGTCCTGTAATGAAATTTTTTTTATCTTGCTTCCGATCAACGCCGACCAGACTAACATTAGAAAACATTCTCTATATCCTACCTTCGCTCAAAGTTTTGCCTTGCTCGTAGAATTTGAATGACTCACAGCTGGGGACGAGGAGCGTATGTTGCAATGTTTTCGACGTGCAGCAACACACGGTGAGAGGGGCATCGCGCAGGAATGCAGCAGCCGCCGCCCATGCGATCTCGCTCGTGACCACAGAGGTTAAACATTCACGTGACGTGACCACCGGGTAACGGGGAATGTCATTTGGCTCCTTGCAGGCCGCTCGTCTCCCAATGACACTTGGTGGGCTGCCAATTCTCTTGAGGACAAGCTTCACCGTTATAGTTAGCGACACTGATTTACTGTGGGAAATTTTGACCATTGCTTGGCTTCAATATAATATACCCGTAGTTGACGTTCTTTTTACATTATTAGTAGAGACAGGTAGTTTTCGCGAAAAGATTTTTGCGCCACTTTGTTTCATTGTCATTGCCTTACGTTCACATCAGCTCTGCTTCGTGGTCAATGATTGGACGTTTGTAACAGTGTGAGTCTTGTGGTTCTATCTCTAGTCACATACGTGTGTGTCGCAGTAAACCTTGCTCTGATTGCCACAGTCAAATTAAATACGAATCTGCACAAACACAGGCAGCTAATAACCATGAAGTAGAATTGCAAATGTGCACGTAAGGCACTGAAACAATTTGGGGCACAAGTATTTTCGCGAAAACTTCGTGTCGCTAGTTATTGGCGTGTCCTCATATCACTGGTCCAATAAGGGGCCTAATTCTGTTGCACCGCTGCTGCATATTTAGAGCTAGTGATTGTTGGTGAAAAGAATTATGCAACATTATTATAGACAGAAATATTTCGCGATGGCAATGACTTGCGTGTTAGAATGCGCTGTTCTGTGTATAGTCAAGCAATAACAATTTGTCTATTAGCTGCTACTCAGCGGAACAGCAGACAATAAACGAATAGATGGGGCTTGAGTATGCATAGGACAATGGATTCTATCACGTAGTTTATGGAATTCGCAAAAATTTCCTGTCCCATAACATTTTGTTTCAATGCCTCACGTTTACACATATAGCTGTGCTTCATAGTTATTAGCAGAGTGTATTTGTCCACAGGCCTCCCTCATTTGACTGTGCCAATGATAATTACGTCACTGCGACACAATACGTCTACGATTAGCGGGTATACCAAAGACGTTAAGAGTTAAACATAACATCAATAGATAACATCAATAGATTTCTACGCTTTTTTCGAAGTCAATATGGATAAAATACTCAATGACAAACCTAGATAATGGTATTTGCCAACTTTATGAGCAAATATTTATCCAAAATTACTAATTCGTTACGCGTGATCTCTTGCGCCGCAGTTAAATGCACGAGATTCCGTCGTCAGAGATTGTGCCTCAGAAGTTCGTAACACTGAAAACTATTTTGTTTGAAACGTTGGTTAAAACTATTGTCTAGGACTGCTATTGTTTAATTTTTGCAAATTGGCTTCAAGAAACCTACAGTTATCGATTGATGCTGTTAGCGTTGAATTATGTACCACGCCCTCTTAAAGAGTTCAAAACAGCCAATCACTGCTCTTGAAGCAGAGCTGCAGGTGTGAACGAGAGGCACTGAAAGAAAATGTTACATAATTATTTTCACAAAAATTCACTGCATCTATACATATTTTATTCGTCTTCAAACAACTATTTAAAAATCTTCTATTGGTACCACATGGTAATTTTAAGCTTTTGCAAGTGCCTATTTTGACATTTTGACAAATGGCACAGAGAATTCTATCGTAAGTACCTTGTAATTATTTTTAATAAATATATTACC
Source organism: Medauroidea extradentata (assembly GCA_003012365.1). NCBI lineage: Eukaryota > Metazoa > Arthropoda > Insecta > Phasmatodea > Phasmatidae > Medauroidea > Medauroidea extradentata. The sequence continues at coordinate 20,381 of PNEQ01063133.1, forward strand.
TTTTGTTGTTTTACTTTAGATATACGCACAGAACTAAAAATCAACAGAGATATAAAATACAGCGGAAGTAGGAATAAAAACAGCGAGCTACTTCAAGATTCAATTTTGATTACACTGTACATATTTCTGTATTATTGAAAGAATTACTAATTTTTTATCAATTTTATCTACTTTCAATATATTGCAAGAATACAAAAGCTCATATTTGTGGCATTACAAATGTATCTTGGCGTAATACTACAGTGCATTGATTTTCGCATAAAATTATTTTATTTGTGTAAAATTTATGTTTGTTACTATTCGCGTTAGCACATAACTGACGTAAAACTACGATTTTGACATGTTATTGCACCTAAAATATGAAATCAGTTTCTTTGCTTTTGTTTTTAGTTTGTAGGAAACACGAAATTTAATGTGCAAAAGTCGGGAACAAACGTAAAATTACTCTTTTCTGCATAACTCTCATAACTGCATTGTAGCAATAATTAAAAAAAAAATTCTATGTTTTCCTTAATATTGTTTAAATTGTATGCATTGCCTTTGATAATATCGTCGGATAAAAGATTGTACATATCCGCAATTGATTTCCGAGCGAGGAATAAGAATAAACTTGCTTAGGCCTTTTTAAAATAAGATGACAGTCGTAAGTAAACGATAATGTGTGTTTGGAATGTAACGTTCCCGTAAATATGATGTGTAAAAAGTAGCCTACGCTATGCATTTCAAGCGAAAGTTACGAAAAATTATGTATAGTCCCTCTGCAATTATTTGACAAATAAGGGTATAGGCCTATATCATAGCTATGGGCTTATCACCTGACCAAAAAAGCTCCTAGTCGTGGTTGACTAATACTTCCAAAGATTAGAAGAATAAATAGTTGATATGAATGATATTGTTTAAGACGTTCCTCTCTCTCTACTCGATATTGATTAAATAATATCTTTGTCTCTATAAACTGCACCTAGCAACTTTACGTATCCACGTTATGAATTGCGAGTATAGTTCATCAGTTGAAACTGAATGTGGTTCACGTTCTCTAACTCTTAAAATATTAATTGTACGCTATGAAAATGGTTTCACTTGAAGGCAGAGGCAATTTTTTCACTCCTAAAGTAGAGACGCCGTGTATTTCGTAATTGTTCTGACATCTGTAAGACGAAAGCTTCACTTAACGATGCATATAAAATTTGCACTCGTCGTAAGTCCTTTAGGTTAATTTTTCACAAGCAGTTTAGTATTTTCCGTGTAAAAAATACGGACACTAGTTTATTTGGAATGAGAGTACTTTCATCACTTATTTTGGAACATTTTCTTGTTCGCGCAAATTTCCGACATTTTCTCCGGTTACTTTGACAACTATTATTCTGCTACCTATACAAAGTCTGTTCAAAAATACATCGAAACTTGTTAAATAATTATTATTATTTATTTTACTTTGGCTTACAAAATTTTGTGAAGTAAACTGGACGTTCGCGAAATTCCTTTGTACGTTACAGATACCGCGAGCTAACCGATTGGTGCAATACACTGACTCACCGGAAAGGTTTCCATAACACAAAAAAATTACTAACCCGAAACTTTCATTAAAAAACTAAAATTATATATTTTATAACTATTGTCGAATTTCGGTGTACTCACCATGAGAAATTTATAATTATTGAAACGTAATTTCTGTTATTTAAGAACATTACCTCAAAAACAACAGCTACGCGATCATTAATGTCATCTCTGACATGTGCCACGACTTATAAAAAATTTACTATAATCAGTCAAAATTGTTAATCCTCTACTAGCGACTCTTAAGTGATTATTCAACTCCGTAAAAGGAATAATTTCGTTGGACCTGAATATCAAAATATTACCCACTCAGAATTTTAAAACCACCAACTTTCTGACGACTGAGACGCAAACTAAGTGTGGTATAGAAATTTCTTCAAAGTTTCTGCATGACAAATTAATGAAATATTCTTTTATTAGTAAAGCAGTTTACCAAGAATATTTCCTATCCTTTGTCGAAGAGAAAATTTTGATGATACAATTTGAATCAATTTTATAGCTCAAAAACTGAAAATACAGTTAAATTGTCTAACACCTCCCCACTCCCCTTAATATAGGTGGCCTCTGCAGAGCAGACGGCGTACGGTACCGCTCCCAGGGCCAGTTGCTTTGTGCCGCGACCGCGCACTGGTGGGCCACCCACGCAGACAACCATTGTCGTCGGGGAGAATCTCCGAAGTGGTTCCCGCCGCCAGGGATTACTTCCGCCACTCGTCAGCCGGGAGGGATGACTCCGGCCAACCCCCTTTGTCCGCGGATTCCGGCGGTAATGCCTCGCTAATGCCCGGTGGCAATCGCCCACACAACACCCCCTTCCCTTCTCCGTTAACAAAGCCCTCGTCTGCAGGACGCCCCTGCTGTTCTGCGCCACCACAAAGGGCCCCCGCGGCATTCCTCGTGTGCGCCATCACGTATATACCTCGAGCAACGAGCACTGCGATCTACCCGCCACATTCCGCGTGATAAGTAGCCCGCAAATGAGGCGCTCATTCCTTGAACCCGGGAGAAAATATGGGTGCTTGGTAACCCTGAAGAAGACACGACGTGGTGGGGATCGTGCTGGATGATACCGTTGGTAGGCAGGCTTTCTCAGGGATCTTCCGTTTGTACAGCCCTATCATTCAGGCGTTGCTCCATACTCATTTCAACATCTATCGCCAGCGCCCGCTGAAAACCTCGTTTTCCGCCTGCTGGCCGTGTGTTTGGGTGAGTGAGACAAGTCGCCAAGGGCGATGTTTATCGGTTCAATTGGCGCGGTGTCACCTCAAGTGCAAGACACTAAAACGGCGTGCAGTGGCGTCGTATATCACTCGCCTGACTGATATTTTCAGTGGTGACCCCATCTTTTTACCGGTGAAAGGTTTTAAACAAAGTCCATCTATGGTAGTTTCAGACGTCTCTTGTGAGTAGTTTTCCAGATATAACAGGTTTAAACAGCTGTTTTTAGCCATTTTGAAAGGCTCCGATGAAATTTCTAACTTACGTGATGTTTTGAAACTACTTTAGCGTCATCGTTCGAAGCGCATTTTTTTTTTTTTTCGTACATTGACACAACGTATTTAAGAACACACTGCAACGCAATTGAATTGCGTGGTAGCTCTGATCATAATATCTTCACCTAACGGTTGCTTTTCGTTCACGACCAAGCCAGTCTAGCAGTTAAAAATGATAAGTAGATTAAAGCTAAAAATTTCTAACAAAATATTCGGCTTTTTTAAGTTTACGTAGAAACAAGTGGAGAATCCCTGTAGAGAAAAATTTTGTGAATATTATGGTAATATATTTTGCTAGGTTGTCACATTCGTTCAGCATAATTCTGTCGTCAGATATTGAACCAGAAACAAGTTTCTCGATAAAAAAATTGCTAAAAAAAAAACTTAGCGAAATCTGCAATCTATGATCAATTTACATTGGAGTAATACCTTTGAGAAAAACGCATTTTTCAGTTAATACTTTTAGCAAAAACGTTATATTTCCCCTTTTGAGTTGGGCCAATGCTAACTTTTTTTCGTTCCGTAGGCCTATAACCGCCGGAAATTTTGACATTTCTTAAGGCAGTTTCTGTAAACAGTATATATAAGCTGTACGTGGTAAATAGAGCAATTGTAAAAAACGTTATGGATAGAAAAAATAATTTTAAAACATGTTTGATTGTAAATATGTGAAACCTTTTCAATAAGTACATACTTACAGTTTTATTTTCTTACAAAATGTATCAGGATAACTATTACACATTATTAGTAAAGACCAGAAAATTTTACAAGGTCACTAACCTGCATACTGGTCTCCGAAAATGTATGTTTAGATAACAGCTGCTCACTGCCACATGAGCATACATGCATTGATTGGTCGGTGCCTTTCAGGAGGTCAAATAAGTCTAAGAATAGTTACGAAAGTGATTTGAACTTGCCGTGGTATGAGTTCTTGCTCGTGTCCTAATGAAAATGCGAAATTTCAGGTCCTCAATGATGAGCAGAAATTGTGATGTATCGCGGGAAAAGTTAACTGTTTGCTAGACTTCAGTGTAATGTATTTATTTCTGACACTTTAATTTCGTTTCTGGCAAGTCCCTATTTGACTGGGTAAATACTAATCCTAGTGCGATACCGTCTGCGATTAGTAGAAATGATGGTATATCGCGAAAATGTTTTGTGCCCACATACCCTTGAAAACGCTGTACTTTCTGCAACATGTGATTGGGTGGCATACGTCTGCCGACCAACAACAGGCATCAAATATTACAATAGCGGGATTCTTATTGGTTCAGTCAAATAGGGCAACAGCTCCAAGTACAAGCTAAAACCAGTCATCTTTTTGTAAGCTGACGTGCGTTGAATTCCAGCAAACATTCAAGTTTTGCCACGATAAACCTAATTAGAGATGGTGAAATTTAGCGAATTCATATAACCTGCATGCTAGAATCAAATGTCCTATGCATATTCAAGCCCTGTCTATCCGTTCATTGTCTGCTGTTCCATTGAGTAGCAGCTAGTGGACAAATGGTCGGGACTTGAGAATGCATAGGTAGAGAATATGATTTATCGCGAGAATGTATTTTGCCAGCGTATTCTGCAAATCAATGTAGCGTCCTGCGTCATGTATTGTTGCCCGACGGTTGTGTGCCACGGTGTAGTTATTTACAGACGTATCACAAATGTTCAATAGTAGTTCACTAGAGTTATCATTGGGCCAGTCAAATAGGGACTCGCCAGTAACGAAGTAAAAGCGTCAGAAATGAATACATTACATTGAAGACTAGCAAACAGTCAACTTTTCACGCGATAAATCACCTTCTCTATGCATAGGATATTTGATTCTAACACGCAGGTCATTGAATTCGCAAAATTTCACCATCTCTAACCATAATCTCTAGTTATTAGCCATGTAAACAGATAAGTCGTGCAAAATAGCTTAAAACCAGTGATTTTTGGTGAAAAGAATTCTGCAACAACTTGTTTCAGTGTCTTACGTGCACACCTGCAACTCTGGTCAGTGGTTATTGGCAGAATATAATAGGGCAGATGCGTGGCTCATTTGACTGCCCCAGCCAGAACTATGTTACCGCGACACTACAAGTCCGTGATTTGCGGGTAAGACCCACACTGTAAAAAAAAATTTGGTAAATTTACTCTACATGTAATGGAAGCTAATTACCTCTACAAGTGAGGGAAAATTAATCAACACGTGTCAAGGAAAGTTACTGAACTGGTAATGTAATTTTTCATTACGTATTTGCGCAAGCCCTCTAGGACAATTTGACATAACGCGCGAGCGAAACTTCCGAGTGGTTTGTGTGGCGAATACACTACCTTGCGGAAATTTACACACATGTTCGGAAATCAGACTTTCCTCTCAAGGTTGGGGAATATTACCATACATATGATGAGTAATATTACTCACTTTTTTACAGAGCAGGGACGCCGAAAGTTAACAACTTCCAATCACTGACCAAGGAGCAGAGAGACAGATCTACACTTAAGGCATTGAAACAAATTGTTGCAGAATTGTTTTCACCAAACATCACTGGCTCTACAAATAACCGTCGTCCAAACACAGGAGGCCCAAGACACTGAACTAATTTGAAGAATATGCTTTTGGAAAATATTCTCGCGATTTTCCACCATCTCTAATGATTTTGGTATTAGTAGGGACCTGAAAAATACGCGTTTTCTTTTCGGCACAAGCTATAATCCCACCAACTGTAAGTTCGTGTCACTTTCACAATTAGTCGCTGAGTCAATGACACAAATTTAACTAAATGCAGACTCATAGCACCGTGTCAGCGAGCAGCTAATGAACAGTTTCTGTTTGTTTGTGTGCACATATATTCTTGGAGGCTAGCCTATACAAGTCAGTGAACCCGCAAATTTTTCTGGTCTCAAGATATTAGATATGGACTTAGTAGGAGCAGTTTTGATAAGCAATCCCAGTTCGAAAATCTAACTCCTGTGGAGCCGGAGGAAGATCTCCTTGCAAGATTTCTGGCTCTAGCAGAAATTTTTCAACACACAAATAATTTTTGAGCTTGTGTGTGAAAACATACGTAGAATATACACTTTGTACAACGAACAGCAGTGTCGACACTTTGAGTAGCATTAAGTGCATCCGATTAAATATCGATGTCTATGGGCGAAACGCAAAATTTGCACCCGTGTTGCGTCTGGTTGCACTGTAATGGAATTAAATTCGTACACATGTGCAATAGAAGACACATTTTACTTTCTCTGCACTTGGGCTACGTTGCGTCGGTGCAAACAGCAGGTGGTGGTATTTAATAATCGGAGCCCCGGCGAAGCTGCAGTTCATCATTTCATCATGTCCGTGTAACATTGCAATGGAACACTTCCGTACGTTTATAACCCCTCCTCAAAACCCAATCGCATAAATTATAATAGTTATTCTGTTACATTCTGTGTTAGCAAAGTGGTGTAAATATACAAATAGGCAAGAATGAAAAAGTTAACCAGGCCTTCAAATGCGCTCCCTTTACCGTTAATACCCTATAATACCAATCGCAATGCAGGGCAACATTTTCTTCACGTATGGTGGACTGTACTTATTAGATTCATTTTGAAACCAATAATTAGAGACTGCTGATTATCGCGAAAAGAGTTTTGCACCACTTTGCTCCAGTGCCTAACGTGCAGACCTGCAGCTCTGCTTCACGGTCAGTCATTGGACGTTTTAACTCTCACGAGTCGTAGGGACATACCCGCAAATCACAGACGTGTGGTGTTGCAGTAATCTTACTGTGATTGACTCAATAAAATGAGAGTAGTCTCTTCATAAAGTCACGCTGCCTAGTAACCACGAAGCCCCTACCTAAAATTAAGGACCCCTGTTTTTCGCGAAAATAATTTTTCCCAGTTTGTTTCAGTGCCTTGCGAGCATATTTGTAATTCTGCTTCATGGTTACTGGCAGCCGTATCACATTTGACTGAGCCAATTACAATAACGTTCCTGCAACACCACACGTCTATAATTTGCCGGTAGAATCCCAAGACTCGTAAGAGTTAAAATATCCAATCACTAACCACGAAGCAGAACTGTAGATGAGCACATAATGTACGGAAACGAAGTGGAGTAAAATTCTTTTCGCGAAAAACAGGGGTCCCTACCTATAATGTCTTTAAGGTTGTTCACGTGGCAAAAATTCAGAATTTTATATTTGCTTGGCATAGTGTTAGTTTTATAGACGTTACTTGTGACTACATTTTCCACTTGTAGTAATTTTTTTAGCTCTCATAGTTTTCCCATGGCGGCACGTCAAAGTCAGAATTTGCAAGTTACACGAACATAGGTTTAACAAAAAAACCAAGTAACTTACGCGAATGAAATAATTTACACTGAAATTACATATAATGGGCACTATGCTAAAAGATTTAAAAACCGAAAACAAAGTCATTTTGTCTTTTTTAAAAATTGTCACAAAAATGAGGTAAATTTTCGTCATTTTCGGATTTTTTTAAAAAGTACAAAGGAATTCCATTCTGTGTTTTTAAATCTTTTAGCATAGTGCCCATTATATGTAATTTCAGTGTAAATTATTTCATTCGCGTAAGTTACTTGGTTTTTGTTAAACCTATGTTCGTGTAACTTGCAAATACTCACTTTGACGTGCCGCCATGGGAAAACTATGAGAGCTAAAAAATTTCTACAAGTGGAAAATGTAGTCAGAAGTATCGTCTATAAAAATAAAAATATGCCAAGCAAATATAAAATTTTGAATTGTTGCCACGTAAACGCCCTTAAGATAGTTCGACCGCTTGGCTGAGTGGTTAGCAGTCCTGGTCGGTGGGTCAAGGGTTCCGAGTTCAATTCCCGGCCGGGGAAGGAAATTTAAAAAAATTTACAGTTACCTCCCCAGGTTGAAGTTTATGGATTGTGTCAGTGGCGACTCGTAGGTTGTTGCCAGGGAGGGCACAAGTTGCAGAGAACTGTACAGGGTTGTGCGCTAGCTGACGCTACAGACACTGACACGCTGATATGTAGGTGCCGCGTATTACTGACTGGTCATAAGTCATAACATAATAAGTAGCCAGTAGATATTTAATGGTCATTGGCGTACTGCGGCGCGTTCTCAGGAGTGTAAAGTTCTCGGAAACTTGTGCCCCACCTGCCAACATCCCTCGAGCCGCCATTGGATTGTGTGTTACCCTCACCACAAGGCAATGGCGAATCACCGCAGTTACATCCTTACCTAGTCGCGCCTCAGGTTGAAAACTCATCATCAATGTCTTGTATAGATAGTTCGCGATAAACTGAGCATTTTGTAATACCATCATGTCTGGAACAATAATTATTTATTACGATCATCGTGTCTGTAACAATAATTATTTATTAAAACCATCACGTCTGTTGAGACCATCGTGTCTCGAACAATATTTATTTATTATGATCTCAGAATTAAACTGTTGAATCCGGTACAATCTTCACACTTTGACTGTTATTAAGGGCGGACTGTTCACATTAAAGAAGGAAGGTAACTATAAATAATCTGGCAGGGTAAAAGTAACTAGGTTTTCAAAAGGGCTCATTTTATCCCGAACCACCCATAATATTGCATAAAATATGTAAAACACAACACAGCAAAAAATTTACTGACGTTATGTGAACATGTTATATGCCACTACTGGACGGCTTTGATTCGCCTGTACGCAATACACATGTTACATAACCACTGTCTAATGAGGTGCTGGAAAATACTGTCGCACGTATACTCTCGCTGTTTTCCACTGTTCCTAGATATAAAGCCCGCTGTCTTTTTCCAAGGGTCAGTTACTTAAAGGGAATCAGTGCCTGCCATCTTCGAATTCTCCAGTCGCCACTGTAAGTTCAATACAATGAGATTTATTATAATTTTCCGTCTGACATGACACGGACAATACCTTCTTAAGCATTATCAAATTGTTACACCTTCGCTAGCTTTCTTAGTGTTTGACTAGTAACCTTCTAGAGGAAGAAAGTCATTGTTTTCTACGGATGGTCACAGATATAGTAGTCAAGAAATGCCTACTGTATAAAATGTAGGAAACTACTCCCTCTGCCCTGTCGAAGCATATAACATTATATACAATTTGTAGGCCCCATTAAATTGAAAAGTTCAATTATTCTTAAATGGCGGGAACTGATCCCTCTTAAGGATGTTCAAGTGCGATAAAGTCATAATTTTATATTTATATCAAATAGTGTTAGTTTTGTAGACGATACTTACGAGTGTAGTTTCCTCTTACGAAACAATTTTATCTGGCGTAGTTTTCTCATAACGGTGCGTCAGAGTGTAAATTTGCATGTTCTGCTGCCATGCAAATAGTGAAAACCAATTTACCTACGTACGTTAAAAATATCACAGTGAAATAACATACTATGGGCTACGAAATAAAACATTCTATAAAATCCCGCGAATTGTTTTTGTATTTTAAACAAATTACTGAACTTGCAACTATTGTATATGAATTTTTGCAATTTTTTAAAATTCAAAATATTACGTTGTGGGTTTATAAATGTTTTATTGCATAACTCATGGGACGTAAAATTCACGGTGAATTATTTTGTTTAATTAGGTCAGTTGGTTTTCACTATTCGCATGGCCACGTAACAAGCAAATTTAGACTTTGACACCCCGTTATGAGAAAACTACGAGAGCTATAATTGTAGTTTTGTAAGAGAACAATGTACTCACATGTATCGTCTACAAAACTAACAATATTATATAAAAAAATTAATAAAATTAAGATTTCGTAGATCTTGAACACCCCTAAGTGCTCAACAAACCATATACGTTAGTCCTACCATGCGGCAAACCTTGAAACAGATGAAACACCTCAGTTATGCAGCAACCCTCGAATAAAGAATTCCATAAAGAATAACTGTTGCCTAACCGTCTAAGGAAAAAAACATAAGGGCTGATTTTAAAAACAATATGTGTTTTTTCTTCGTCTCTCGGAGTGCCGACCGCGTGCAGAGGGGTACGTGGCCCCCGCCGGCGCTGGGCGTAATTTATGAAACACTTGGTCCGCGGGGCACACGGCTATTAGGCCCTCGCTCCTCGCCGGGCAGGTTAATGTTCTATTAAGGTGTTTTTAATGTCCCGGGCCTGGGCACCCCGCACGGCTCGAGTCGCCGCCAGGGACCGCGGGGTCGCCACCCCCACCCCCTACCCAAGCAACCCCCCTAGCCGGCGGAACAGCGACTACCTGGCCCCTTACTCCGTAGTATGCCTGTTTCACTCCGAATTCAACTTGGAGCGCGGTTACGAATTTAACACTTACCGTAAAATGGGGATACTTGTAACAGGTGGTGCAATTTGAAACAAGTATAAATTAATTTTCTGGTTGGTAAAACTGTAAATGAAAAATCAAGTAGCTAATAATTTCCCCACAAAAATGAAGCACATAACAGGAATATTTATTTTGGTTAAATTTTACTAGCATCTGAAATCCGAATATATATTAATTTGTTGCCTGTTATGTATAGAACCGATATCATGGACATTCGCAAGCAATGGCGTATGTCCATGATATCGGTTCTATACATAATACTAACCCATTGCAAGAATCGTTCAAAGATCACATCAATGCCCGGTATGGACCCGGTATGCATCTTTCCATGTTTTTCGTTTTATTGTGGATGTTTTCTGCAAGACGGCAACATTCGCAAGCAATGGCGTATGTCCATGATATCGGTTCTATACATAATACCAACCCATTGCAAGAATCGTTCAAAGATCACCTTGTTGCCTGTTACCCCACATGTTGTAAGTATCACCATTCTACGATAGGCTGATGTTCATACACATTCTCGCAACAAGCTCACAAACTATTCACGATTAAGAATACTCTGCACATTCATGGACGAATGTCGCTTGTCTCGCTAAGACGCATCGTTTTTTAGTCTGACGAGACCGATTAAATGGTGGATATGCATGCATGTAAATAATTCAACTGAAGTGCTTAATCAATGAGGTGTGCTGAGGGGGTTCTAGGGCCTTTTAACAGGGAGGTCTTCGCCGATAAGGGTGAAGTGACGTAGAGGAATAACACAACAACCATGCTCGAGCCGGGATTCGAACCCAGGACCTCTCGATACCGCAGATCGGCGCCTAACTGACTACACAACGGAGGTCGGCAAATCAATGTTGAATCTGAAACATAACATTCGTACGAAACATCGGAAAGTAGTTATTACACTGACTTTAAAAAACGACGAAAAACTATAAACGATGTCATTACAATTTAAAGTAACGTGTTTTCAAGTCAAAGAGCAAGGTTGCCGATCGACTATCGGTAGAGGTACGTCAATTTCGCGGATTCATCTGGCAGCAGCCTAGACATGTCAGTCCTATACACCCACTGGCCACAATCGATTATCTATTGGCTTATAACCGTACAGGCAGGTAGCAAGCGATAGCACTTCGCATTATTTCCTTATTTACTACTGGCTTGCAGTAGTCAAACGCGTTTCGTAACAGCCGCCAGTAAGGCACAGACATGACAATGAAGTATACATAATTGGCGTTCAACCTGACCTGGAATGTATATGCGAAATTTACGTACCTCTAACTATCGGTCATCTTCTCTGCCTTTGCAAGAAGTATGTGGTTGCGAGACGGATAGGATAAGATAGATACCAATGATTAGAGGCACGAGTATTTCGCGTATTCAGCTGGCATCAGCCTAGACTGCACAATCGTATACCCGCACTGGCCAACGTCGAGTATCCATTGGCTTCTGTTCGAGCAAGTGGGCAGCACGTGATATCTTCACGAATGATGTCATTACTTATTACTGGCTGGCAGTCGTCAAAGGTGAGTCGAAACAGCATTCGTTTAATCACAGGCGTGACATTGTAGTATACGTTATTGCCGTTCAACCTTTGGCAGAATCAATACGCGAAATACTCGTGGCTCTAGCATTGATTAGAGGCACGATTATTTCGCGTATTGATTCTAGGTCAGGTTGAACGTCATTAACGTATACTTCACTCCCCCTTCTGTGATTAGACGAGAGTGGTTTTAACACACATTTTACAATTGCAAGCCAGTTACAAATAATGAAACAAGTCGTGGAGATAACACGTGCTACACGTTTGTACTGTCAGAAGCAAATTTCGGCTTCAGCCGGTACAAATATAGAACTGAGAAATCTAGGCTGTTGCCAGATGAATACGCGAAATACTCGTGCCTCTACCAATGATATAAGACTATCGTTTCCTGCCAAAGTGTAGTAGGTGGCGCGCATCTTCCTCGCAAATAAGAGTATGAATATCAACCTTAGATGTTTATACCCGAGTATAGCTCGGACTACGAATGTTACACTCAGGGCCGGATTGACCACTATGCCCCGGCCTAGGGCGAAACTTTCACAAGAGCATTGTTGACTTATGATGTCTCTATTAGTTTTATCTGCTCTATTGCCTATCCAACAATTTATTTTCTGATAAGTGAGTTACAATTAAGTTGATTTATTATTGTGTTGTTACTATTAGGCCCTAATATACATAGCGAGAGGACAGAGCACAGTAATTTTAAAAAATGCGGTGTTTATAACGTGAAAAGGACGCCAGTTATTAAGGAAGAATGGAAAACAGAAACTGCAGGGGCGCTTAGACCGATGGGCCTAGGGCGCCAAGAAGCTTAAATCCGGTCCTGGTTACACTGTCCCTAAAGTAGACTGTTTTGTGTATCTACAGGAAATTTTCCCTATTCTAAGGAGTACTTGTATTTTCATAATATTATTGTATTTACAGCAAAATATACTTATGATCTTTGAACAATTCCTGCAGTGGGTTGGTATTATGTACTGAATCGTTTTTGTGAACATTTGCCATTACGAGCGAATGTTGCCGAAGTACAGAAAAAAAACCTCAATAACGCAAAAAAACTTGTTTTACTGTTGGAGTTTTTTATGTACCACCTAAAATAGTTCATTTCGTCTCTGAAAATTTACACTCGCATGTCATCAAACTTGTTAAAAAAAATAATTGATTAATTATCCTCAGAGCTATCCAAATATTCTGCAGTTATATGAAGTAGATTTTAAATACTTTTGCAAGGCTAGAGTTTCAATGTGTAGTTAGTGTTCTATAGTATCTATACTGTATGAACTATAGAGCCGCATGAACAGTTATTACATTGCTAGAATACTTGTAAAACATGCTTGGGCAATGTGTGGGCTGATGGCGGATCAATAAAGTAAGTCTTACAGCATAGTGGATGCGAACGATATCTTGTAGGTCGATAGGACCAGGGAGCATATAATAAGAGTGTCCTAACTCCCATGTTAAACAACGACAGCCTATGTTTGCCAAAGGCACCCGAAATAGGCTACAATATAACCTCCTTTCTAATACCAACATCAAAACATATAATTTAAGGTTGGAGAGAGTGTTAGAGAATTGCCAAATACATAATATAATTCCGTTATCGCAATTAGGTTTTCAACATTCTAAAAAAAAGCTATTTGATAATGACATGCGTTAGTATTGATATATATAATGTAATTACCTAGTTATTTTTATAATGTTTATTTTTCGTTGCATAAGTTGTCCGTCGGAAAAGGGTAAGCTCGGAAAATATTTTTTACCCAATTCCATACGAGGGCCTAGATAGGACGGGAATGACTGGGAATACAACACCAGTGGTATTGCCATCCCTGTAGTAGTATGTAGGCGACTTACACATATTTTCGCATATAGGAAACGCGGTCGACGTTGCCAATGATCGGCGGGTTTTCTCAGGGTCGGAGGTACTCCAGCTTCCCCGCCCTCCATGCCGTCACTTCATCCTAGGGCTTCAATTAAGGTAGCTGCCTGAGTCGACGTGTTTAGCGCGTTCGAGGCCTAAAGTGCGGAAGCACTAAGGGCGACACAGCACATGCACTACGCCTCCTCCTAGCCTCTAGGCGCAATTCACTGATCTGGAGAGCATTCTTCTTGCTGACAACTCGCCGCTGTGACACAATCAAAGGTGACGAAAACATTTTATGACATATTTTTAAAGGTAAACATTTACAGAACATACCTTTCAATTCAAAATATTATGTTGTGGATTTTTTAAAAAAATATTTTACTGCATAGCTCTTGGGATGTAAATTCACAGTGAATTATTCTTTAAGAAGGTGAGTTGGTTTTCACTACTTGCATGGCAGCGTAACAAACAAATTTTGACACCCCGTTATGAGAAAACTATGAGATCTAAAATAGTTTCGTAAGGGCAAAATGTATTCACAAGTATCGTCTACAAAACTAACAATATTTCATAAATATTGAAATTTATGATTTTATCGCACTTGAACACCCTTAAGGGACGGGATACGCAGCACAGCTGTGAGAAACTCGAGGAAGCTCAGCCTTATCCGCAGCACTGCCCAATGACAAGAGGAAGGACTCCCATATCGGCCACTTGAAGTCAGCCAGGGCCTGCTGGCGCACTCTTACCTCCTTCACTGGTGATTTATTAACGACCTAGCGGCCTATCAGTTTTACTGCGTGTCGCTGGCGGCCTGTACCGTGTCCTCTGGCTGCCCCGCCACCGCAAGGATATACCCGCCTCGTACGGCAAGTTTATACTTTTAGAAACGAACTGTTGAACAAAATTACTGGGAATACTTCCGTTATTACCATACAACTATGTAAGCAAATGAAAAAACACTGCAGTGAGACAAATAAATACATTTACTTTTTATTGTTACGCGTCCGCGAGTATTAAAACTGTTCGTAATAATTATTTTAAAAGTGAGTTTAAACACGTCTGTTATACGATAGTTGGAGGATGGTTGGGTTGGCATTGATGTCGTAGAAATAGTTCTTCTGTATGCCATGAACAGCGGCTCAAGTATTGAAAATCGTTTAATGAAATATGTACATAATGTGTTCATTTTAAGGACATGAAATTAATTTCATATTTACGTTTAGCATATAATACAATATTTTAGATGAGACGTAGTTAGTGGCAGCGGATGAACAATGTATGTCGGCTTGCAGTGCAGCCGTCAGCCTGGCAATGTTATTGTTGACGTTAAGCGGAAGAATACGTAGTTGATATGAACATAGATCCAAGCTAAGCAGAGCTTCCAGAAAGTGTGAAGTTACCGTACAGTGGGTAAGCTCCAGGCAGGTCCAGCACCATATTGCAATTTAAGATGCCTCAATGCACCTGCTGTACAATTTTTGATTTTCAAGTAGTAATATTTGTATTAAGAGAATAAATAAAACATGTTTGCTTGTAGAACGAATTTTATGTGTATGTTCACTAAACTTTTTGCCATCAATTTGCATTACTTGTTAAATGAAATTCGCAAACACTGATAGAAAAAAAACAGTGTACCATTTTCATCACTGTTTATTAATTGAATTTAACGCATAAAGCAAATTTATAGCAAACATATTATATACATTTAATGATTCTACGTGCAAAACAACTTTTTATGCTATAAAAGAAACATTACTGCGTAAAAACAAAAAAAAAAAAATTGTTCATCAGGGCTATAGTGGAACCTTGAGACCATACCCCTCTGGCTACTGTTTTTGCGATAGTTATTTATTTAGTTTAATTAAATGAGAGCAGATGTCGCAAATCTGTTTTGCAGGTTTGTTGAAATGGTTTTTGCTGTGATAGTTAAATATTTCAATACAAGAAATCATACAGTTTTGACTAACAAGTCAATAAATAAAAGCGTTAGTAACATGTTTAACTTAAAACATAGAATGTACTAGCTTGAAAAATTAGACAACACATGGTAAAACATATTTGAGAGAGTTGTGCAATGGGAGTGCATGACTACATCCAGTCAAAGTGAAAACAATTTAAAACGAAACTACCAAACAGATTTTTGATATATGCTCTATTTTAGGCTAAAAAAAAATAATTTTCGCGAAAACAGTAAATACAGTTATTCCCCGACGTTTAAATGGACGTATCGTTGGTAAAAAGAACTATTTCGTTTCAGTAAAAAAGTCACGGCTGTTTATAAAGTTTTGACTGCAAATTAGAAGCTTAATCAGACACGAAGCAGCTGTTATCTAGTTTGTTTTTTTCGTACTTTCAATTGGTTAGCTCATATATCTAAAACTAAATCAGTCTTGTATAGTGTTTTTTATGCAAATACATAGTTTACTGGACGTATTAGCGAAATGTATCCATACGCCTTTCATATGGTTCTGTAAGTAACTTTCGAGTCATCTCTTACGACGCAATCGTTGTTTTGAAATGCCTCAACATTGTAAACAACAGAAATTTTGGACAACCATTTCCTAAAATACTTAGTATAATTATCTAAGAAACATGTGTTAAGCACTCCCCTGAAAATTGCTATTACATTAAATTTACGCTAGTGTCTAAAATTGATTGAACACATAGAGGTGCTAGAAGTTTTGTTTTTTTCTTCTCATAAAACAGTATTGTTGTATGCACCTTACTGCTATTAAAATACGAACAACAATTCGATATGGATGTTAGAAGACTCTGTATTGTTCTAACAACAATATGTTCCGTAGAAGGAGCAAAGTACTATCTTCCCTCCACAGAACAGACTTAAAAGTATTCCACATATTACCAACAGCAAAACGGGACTATTATCCATATTTGAACAGGACTTGACTACATGGGGAAAAATGAATCACTGCGTGATCACTGAAAGTCGCTAGCGTTAAGATAATAATTTTGTAAGCTGTTTCTCGTTACAAAATGAGTAAGAATACAACAAATTCAGAAAATCTGTAGAGCTTTAATCTATGCACTGTCATGTCATAAATGAAACAGAAGATATCGAAAATAACCGATAATTGCAAGATGGTACGGATAAATTCCGGATAAATTCCCTACAACAACAAGAAAGTATCGGCCAAATGCCAATTATAAAACAAATTAAACCATAAAACATACATTTTTTGATAAACTAAAAAGAAAAAACATCCCAGGTTTTACTTTTTAAGTTACACTGCATAATCAGAAGACCGGTTACGTTACCTCAACATGGCGTGTGATCATATCTGGCAGCAACGTAGACTTAAAAGCTATGTTACGTGCTACGAGCAAAATAATCACATGTAGTTACTGGCATTAACGCACGTTATTCTCGCACATAAGCTCGTAAGTCTTAAGGAGTGTTTGATGGATTCGGACGTGAAGCAACGTGTCACAATATGCGCTACTGGGTTTATATCGGCAGGGAAACAGGCCAATCGACTGTACTTTTTGGAGACAAGTATTACAATCCACGAGTAGGAAGCGTATACCCACAGCATCCCGAAACAACAGCACGTGTTGTGCATAGACCTAGTCACAATAGCTGACAGGTTGGAAAATGTGTTGGAGTTGTCAAACTACTTCTTGTAGATAATTAGTTAAAATAAATAAGATACGTCCATTTTATAATAAATATATAAAATGTGTAACTTAACTTTGTTAAAAAAAAGTTAAAATGATTATCTAAAGAATGTAACTGTGCATAATTATAATACAAGAAATTTGTTTAGGTTAAAAATTAATCAACATTCAAGTATAATTTTCAAAATGGTCTATTTCACTCTGGTCTATGTCTTTATAACAAATTAACTGAATGGTTAATTTAAGAAAAGGACTTACAGATATACAACAAAATACTATGTGATTTGATAGATACAGAATGTTTTTTATAATTTAACAGAAATAGATGAGTATTTGTCAAAGATATAGGAAAATATTATATAATGTGATAATATGTATGGACCTCTAAATTCTGCATTGAATAATGGATTTTATGTTACTACTAGTAGTCTCCCGCGGGTGTTCGCGAGTATTATTCATAACTGATAATATTTACTATAATTGAAAAAAACCTCTTGTACACCAGATTCGAACTTCAGTCATCAAGTTTTAGATTGTCCAAGCTGTTAGTTGAGCTAACTCTGCAGCAGGATAAGTAGCTATAGCTGTCTACACGAAAAGCAGTCTTAAGTTTGTCCCTGCCACTAACAGCGACTTCGCCTGGGCCTTATTTATAGCACTGCAAAGTTGAAGTTGTGAGGGAGTTATAGACTCTTAAATGTAAGAGGTTAATCGAATGAAAAACGTATGATTTATCCTGTACATAACTATTGGTGATGGTGCCATAAATTATAATACTTTCAAAATATTTACCTAAAGTTGAATGGCATTAGAAACATTTGGTGGGAACAGGTTTAGCGGAAACGTATTTGGTGCCCCCAACCTTCAGAGTAGTGAGATGATATATGTGAGCTGATGTCGAGGAAACTAAGTATAAAGTGAACTGCATAATCCATTTGTACTCCTTTTAAACGACTACATGCAAATTGCACTAATTCGATCTACCTTTCAGTTTTTGGGTGTCAGAATTGAACGTTTGCACGCAGTTTTTAACGGAGTGAGTGAGTGAGAGATTTTGGTCAGCGCTCAACATCGATGTCTTTAGCGCTGGTGAGGGGTGACATGAGGTGAGTATGGAGCAGCACCGGAATGAATGGGCGGGGGAAACGGGAGATCCCCGAGAAAACCCGCCGATCAGACGCATCGTCCGGCACGATTCCCACATGCGAAAATCCGGGGACCGACCCTGCCAGGAATCGAATCCAGATCGCCTTGGTGGGAGGAGAGAGGTCTTGACTCCTCAACCACCGCGGCCCTCAGATTTTAACGGAATTCGAGCCTAGAACCTCCCGTAATGTAGACTTGAGCTACAAACATCTATGTCACGTAACGTCGAAATAATTCATGAAAGTAAATTTAATTTTAAAAATAAAATATTCATGTCCTGGGCTCAAAGAGGTTGTACAACACCACGTACCGATAACTATAGAGTGAAACTCCTATGTAATTTATTTACCGCTGGTCGTACTTGCTTTTCGGATCGTCTGCCTTGAAAGTTTACAAACTTTGTTTTATACTAAATAATCAAATTATCTTATGAAGTAAAAAAAACCATACATGTAATTCTTAAATACTTACGCAATCATCACCCTGACGCTAATAATACATCAATATCTCTACTGGTTTGATAGATATAATGGGTTGATGGAAAAAAAAATGTGTACTTTATCACCCTTTTGGGTGGCGAATTTCAAAATATTTTTATTTTACATCTTAGACATTTGCATGAGTATCCAATTGAAAAGCAAATCACGATGGAAGCCCGTTCAGACGAATCAAAATCGATCATTCATTAAAAAACACATATGACCCCTGCACAATACTGAGAGTTCGAATTCCGAAAAATCATGAAACAGTTTTGCGATCAATTCCATAATCCTTATCCTGTAGCAAACATTAGCTGTGTGTCTCGATGGGTTCGATAAAAATCGAGGATTTATCTAAAAAAACAGTACAAGTCTTTTCACCTCCTAAGAGAGTGAATTTCGAAAAACCCTTGAATCATGTTTTAGAATACTTTATTGGTGTCGCGTGGACGTGACGAGGCCAAATTCGGAAAATATATTTAAATGGCATTTAGATATTTGCATACGCATCAATCTAAAGAAAAGAGCACTTCGATATCTCGAATAGATCGATAGATATAGAGGAATAATCGAAAACACATTACACATATTTTCAGCCTCTAAATAATCAAATTTCGAAACGTCTTGGGGTCTTGTCATAGTCATTTGTGTATGTAAACAATTGAGGCAAGAATCACGACGATAGTCAATTGTGTTTCAGTGATATACACGATTCATAAAAAACATATTTTGCCCCTTTTTAATCTT
>PNEQ01063134.1:0-40136 GCA_003012365.1 Medauroidea extradentata
TATGTGTGTGTGTGTATATATATATATGTGTGTGTGTGTATATATATATATGTGTGTGTGTGTGTGTGTGTGTGTGTGCATGTGTGACGCTCGATATCGTTCAAATTGAACTCTACTGAGCTATCATTTAATAAATTAGTTAATTAGTACTTGTACCACGGCCAGTTAGCGCAGGCAGTAAAACGGTTTTATTTACCGAGCCTGCGAGCTCTCTAGGCACTTCCCCTGGCAACTGGAGCAAAAAAAAACTCTGCAGAGCAGCCAGCGTGGCAGTGTTATTTCATCCCTGAGAGAAATTAAAGCTCGCCGGATGTTAAATATTAATGGCCCTTTGAGGCAACTCTCTCGTTTGGCTGCGTGTTGTTGTGTTTGCACGAGTATACACGTTGCGACCTCCCCCTCCTTCCCCTCCTCATCAACGTCTCGTGACTAGCACAGCGAGAGTGTTGCATTTTATCAAAGGTCTGCTGTTCCTGCCCCAATAAACAGTTGAAGCTACAGCTCTGTTAGTCCGTACTAAATCGTAACTTATTTCTAGAGCCCCGGATATTTCGCGGGTTCAACGACCAACAGACTGGACTGCACAGTCCTGTATACACTATGTCCTCAGCTACTTATACATTGGCTGCTGCTCCAGTGAGTGAGCATTTGAACATTAGACGATGTAGCCCGGGAGTTCAGGGGCGTTTTTATGCATGTACGCCATTGGTTCGGAGTCCTCAAGGTCACGTTTCATAAACTATAACCCAATCGAAAAGGTTTCCAACATATACATGACTTAGAAATCCAACCTCTCCTTAGTTGAATCCGCGGAATTTCCGGGGCTCTACTTATTTCTAATTTCAAAAGATATAACACAACATGAGATTCTACAACACTATAGCAAAATAATTATTTCATCGATTTTAAAATTCGTAAATATAATCGAACTGTTTAGTTGAGACAGTTTCGACCAGGGATCCCGATGACTGAAACTAAGGGACCTTTGATTTTTACTAATAGAATTTTGCACCACTGGCTTTCAATGACTTTCGTGCAAATCTGCAGCTATCCTTCAAGGTCAGTGACTGGCTGGTTCCAACTCTCAGAGTCTTGAAATCACAGACGAGTGGTGTTGCAGTAAACTTGTCCTGATTGGTGCAGTCAAATAACTGACGCCTCTACACAAAGACATGCTTCCACCAATCATGAAGCAGAGCTACAGATGTGCTCTTAAGGGCGCGGTTTACCGCAATTTTCGTCACCATTTTTTATTTTTTTTGTAGTAGATATTTTTTTCCTATTTTAGACACAAAATGTGACTAAATTCGGCTCTTATGAAGTTTTATCTCTCATAGTTTTCGCGTAGTGGCTAATCAAAATCATATTTTGCATGTTTCCGTTTTAACGACTACACTATAACCAACTGATATACCAAACTCAAAAAAATCACAGTGGATAAAGACATTGCAGGCTACAATTGCATGCTCATAAAAATAAAGAATAACAATTATTTGTATTAAAAAAAGCTGAAACTGAAAATAAAAATATTAAAAAGTTCAATAATTTTTTAATACAAATAATTTTTATTTTTTATTTTTATGAGCATGAAATTGTAGCCTGCAATGTCTTTACCCACTGTAATTTTTTTGAGTTTCGTATATCAGTTGGGTTAAGAGTAGTCCTTAAAACGGAAACATGCAAAATATTACTTTATCAAGCCATTACGCGAAAACTATGAGAGATAAAAAAATTTCACAAGAGTCAAATTTAGTCACATTTTGTGTCTAAAATAAGAAAAAAAATCTGGTACAAATAAAAATAAAAAATTTTAATGAAAATTGTGGTATACCGCGCCCTTAGGCACTGGAATAAAGTGATACAAAACATTACGCGACAAACACTCGTGGCTCAAACAATGAGAGTTTCTGCAACAATATACCAAAATACTTTTTTCACGATTTTAGGCTACGTCCACGCTTGCGACTTGGTTGCGGTGACCAGGTCGCAACAAACTTTCTAACGAAACAGGCTAAGCTTGACGACCAGCGACCGCGACACAAGCAAGAACGTGTTGAATGACAAAGTACAAAAAGAACAAAAAACCACAAAATCAGACACACACGCACACAAAGAAGCAACCTCAGAGGAATTTCGCCAATTTTTTTTTTTTCATATATTAGACAGGAAAGAATTCTAAAGGTAGAATTCTACCTTTACAATTCTTTGCTGTCTAATATGCATACATATAAAATAAAAACTAACAGAATTCCTCTGGGATTGCTTCTGTTTGTGTGTGTTTTTGGGTCTGTTTTTTGTTCTTTTCGTTTTTTTGTAATTCAATACAAGTTTGATCAGCAAAACATGAGCAATGGCGTATGTCCACGATCCAATAAATTCGAATTATAAACTCCCATTACGACAATCATTTAAAAATCTTAAGTAAAAACGCTTTGGCGAACGTTTTGTCGGGAGTGGCGACATGAACGCCCTCCTTTGTTTCTTAAGTGGGAGGAGACCGAGGCGCAGTCTGTCGCGATGTACACAGTGTATTCCAGTCAGTATGTTGCACAGATAGAGGAGTCCAGTATGTTTGATACGGAACTACTTACTAAACAAGTTCACGTGCAGTCCGCATTGTGTAAGAGTCAGGATTACACGAACAAGGAGCTCAAATCAAAGTTGTTAATAGAAGTGGCCATAGCAGTCGTACGTTACATTGAACAGTACATGTAACTTAATTAGAGATGATTGTTCATCGCGGGAAAACTTGTATGTTAGCTGGGTTTCAACGCAAGTTTCTGCTTACCAGAAGATTACAGGCTTTAGCTTGTACGTGGAGCTGTTGCCCTATTTGACTGAACCAATAACAATCCCGATATTGTTGATGTCTGCTATTGGTCTGCAGACAGCTGCGTTGTGTCAGGCATATATCACGTAATCATTAGGGAACTGAAAATTTCGAGTTTTGTTTTAGGAACACGTTAGAACTCAAACAGACATATAGGTCACGCGAGCTAGGAAAGGTCCTGGTGACGCGCAGAGAAGTTTCCGTCTCCTTCTACCCTTAACCAGCGTGCATGTGCGCAGCTGCTGATTGGTTGTAGCTGCTCATCCCACACTCAGGGCTCCGTCATTTCCCCTCTTACTGACTGGGAGGGGAACTGTGGGGCGGGTAGCTGCGCAGTAGATACAATTTTACGTTCGCTTCGCCACTCTCTCAAAACCTTTCCTAGGCTGCACGATTTATAAGTTTGTGTCACTTTTGCAACTGGCCCTCGACTTATTCAAAGATATGTTGGTACAAAACATTTTCGCGATATACCATCATATATAAACATGATATAAGGTAGGAAAAGAGCTACTTAATAAAGACGTGATATTAATTCAATTAAACCATTAGCCGACAGTTGCTACAATACGTGTTTCGTCAGGTTATCACGCTACAATGAACTCACACCATATCATACTGCCAGCACGGCTGTATACATAATCTGCGTATTAATTGCGAATATTTCTGCACTCACAGAAGAACCACCTGTACCAACAATTGGAACATCTTCCAAATCGCACGTTAATGTGTCCTTAAACCTAGCACCATGCTTTAACCACACGTAGTTGATGCCG
Source organism: Medauroidea extradentata (assembly GCA_003012365.1). Lineage (NCBI taxonomy): Eukaryota > Metazoa > Arthropoda > Insecta > Phasmatodea > Phasmatidae > Medauroidea > Medauroidea extradentata. Next base: position 3,607 of record PNEQ01063134.1, read on the forward strand.
CTTTCACCAAAATATCTACGGAATCAAGGAGTAGATTTATGGCGGCATGAAGTAGACTCCAATTATTGGATTTAAATTCCAAATGCACATTCTACAAATCTGCGTGCACTGCTAAATCTGTAATTAAATACACGCTTTTTGTAATCTAAGTTTTGTCGCGAATATGGCGTATGAACATAAGCGTCCATAGTAAACACCTCCTTTCTTGATTCACAATTGTGTCTCCAACAAACCTACACAGACCATCAAATCCTGTCAGGAATTTTAATGCAAATACGTTTCGTTTAAAGGTGTCATGTTTAAAAAAGATCTATTGGAAAGTAAAACTATAAAATTGATTTCATATTCAAACTTAGAGGGTAACAGTTAAACAGGCAATTCTGTATGACATTAATATTGATTTTCTTCAGAACTGCTTCGAGAAAGTATTACACATTTTTGTTCTAAAAAGTACTTGTCATCACCACCTAATTAATAATTGCACGAGCTAATCTTAAGCTTTCAGCCAGTCAATATTGTTGTTGAAGCAATAGCCAATAGCAAGGAATGACTACTACACAGAACCGCGACGCGTGTGGTACCGTTAGGGCCCATATGCATTGTCCGGTTTGCTGCCGTGTGACACATCGTATGGTTAACCGGACGGATCTCAATAAGCACCGCATTTGTCGTACGCACCAGTACCTTATTCTCCGGTAACAGTCCCGGTTGTAACTACAGATGCATTCCGGTTAACCGGCCAATGGCATATACACAAAGTCTGATTTAGTTTCCGGTGAACAGGCTGATATCATAGCCCTGGAATGTGACACGGAAAAATTCATTTTCGAAATTCAACAACGTCGGTCCTTATGGAATTTGAACAGCGCGGAGTATTGTGACGGACTAATGAAACAGTGGCAGTGGGAAGAAATGACAACACATTTTCGGCAGCGAGGAAATGTTTTAGATCTTGAAAACATTTTACGAAATGGCCGTTCTCAATACGCGTTTGTAACATAGGGTGAACCCAATATTTACTTCTTCTCTTATTTTATTCTTGCAGTTGTACATGTATTAAATGACATCCACTTGTTTTACATCCATGATGGAAATGATCAGCTGGCCGCCCAAAGTGATGGGTTTATAACGGCGAAGTGCATGTCTCGGTTGTGCGGTCCAGTGCACAGCACGGCTGCCAACATGACAGTGCGTATGAGCCCTTAGATTGGTACACTCCTCAGCCAGTAGCATACAAGAGACGAGGAACTTATCATCCAGTAATACAGCTCGGTCTCTACGACACAACTGCCACAAGCTCAAAACGTGTAGTCGGTATAGAGATATGCAAAATTCGCGTTATCATTTGGTAGCAAACTAAACTTCACTTTCCTATACACAACCGAGCATAATCTGCGATTCAATTGGCCACTAACTTTTACGTGTGTTACGTCTTTACAGAGATTGGCCTCTATACTGTGTAAGTATTCTCCGCGGCAAGTCACGACAATATCGGCCAGCGGGAGACGTTGAGCGAGCCTATAGTCACTTGGAGTCTAGTCAACTGTCAGAAAATAACAAGAATTTTGAATGTCCCTAGTAGTAGGTGATAATCCTGTACGCCTTGAAACAAAACTACGCTAAGTCATTGGTCCCTCAGTGACAAAACTCATAAACATTGACTCAATCACGAAACTAACCCACATGAACAGGAGTTCGACATAATACTGCTCTTTAAATGAATTCGAAACATTTCGATTCTCTACATATAATTATTGTTCATATCCAGGTAGGCTGCGTTGGTGTATGTGAGGCACAAAACCGATGGAGCGTTAAGAGTGACGTCGGTCGGCGTATGTAATGTAATATCGCTTCTACACGCAAGCACAGCAACTGGCGCGCAGAGCTTAACTAATATTAATTTTCTTATGGGACTATAAGCGGTGACTGTATTTTTTTACTTGCTACACTTATGGTTAAAATTCCGGCGTCTATTTATATTATTGTGTTTTTCTAATTAGGTTGGAATTTTCTTAGAAACAGCAGTTTGAAAAAGCTGTTTATAGCAATTTTAAGGGAACTAGATATCGTGTATCCAATAAGCGATCCTAATTTTAAACAGATAGAAACATTGTTTGAAATGTGTTTTACTTTCATAGATGTACAAACGTGTGTTGAGATGTTTCTTCCAAATATGATTACTTGTAACTCTCTGCAATGCGTTTCAAGAGCAGGTAGATACGTACCTTAAGGACTCATAATTTTCGCGAGAAGATTTCTACATCGCTTGGTTTTAATGTCTTCTGTGCATATTTGCAGTTCTGCTTTGTGGTGATTGGCTGCGAGTCTTCGAGCAGAGGCGTCGCTTATTTGGCTTGGCCAATCACGCCTGTGATTAGAGGACTCAACATCATAGACGCCGAGAGTTAAATTCACCCACTCACCACGAAGGAGAGATAGAAGGTAGGCACGTTAGAAACAAGTTGGCGTAAACATCTTTTCGCGAAAAACTCCAGTCCCTACGTACAATCCATTAAAACGTCTATACTACTTTCTAGCCAAATATTTATATTAATGTAACAAATATATAACGAAGCATTGGAGAAATGTGTACCCGCATGTACCTTTGGAAACGTAACCGAGATTTTAATGACGGAAGGAGAATTTACAGAGTATGATAACTTCGGCAAGGGACGAGAGGATTTGGAAGAACTACTCGGGAAATGTTACTGCGCCAGTCACGAGGGACAGAATCCTCCTATGCATGCGCGCAGAGGAAGATGGAGAAAATAAAATGAGGAAATGGATATATAGTACACGGGGACAGAGGGCCATTAGAAATAATAATACGTAGGAGGAGATAGTATTTGGTTCGCTTTTTATTCTCCCGAGGAAAGACGCGCTCTTGTGGGAGTTTGAAGGAGGTCTTGTTAAGAGGGCATCAGGGTAAGAGGAAGAAGATTTGTGATGATGGACGTTGTAAAAGGAAGGCAACTTACTAAGAACGGAGCAAGGCAAGGGCAATTTGAGCGAGTACGTGAAGTCCTTTCACACGATCAGAGTTTACTTTATATTAACGTAAGTTATTGTTGAACTGCATTTACTGAATGTCATTTGACACCATATTGGCTTCATAACTACTCTTATTTAACTATGTTTTAATTAACACTCTTTTTGTTTGTCTTAATGTGTGTCTGTTTGGTACATATTTTACATTCGAATTTGAACTAACTTCTCGATGAGTTAGAGACCTGAAACTTTAATCGTAGTTAGGGCCCGGTAGTTTTCGCGGAAAGATTTTTGCCCCACTTTGTTTCAATATCTTACGTGCACACCTGCAGCTCAGCTTAATGATTATTGCCAGAGTGTTTTTGTGCAGAGTTGTTATTCATTTGACCGTGCCAATCAGTATACCGATAACTGTGACACATCACGTCTGTGATTGCGGGTTTAACCTCCAGACGTTGTATATTACGGAATCCAATCACTGACCACATAGCAGAGATGCAGGTGCGCACGTAAGGCACTGAAACAAAGTGCTGCAAAAATATTTTCGCGAACACTTCCGGGCCCTAATCATAGCTCAAATCTGGATGGCAATGCACTATTAATTGGTTTTCTGTCTGTCTGTTTGGCTGTTGGTGTAAATTTTACTTGATTAACGTAGACTGCATAATTTCGCACCCACAAGACCAAAAAGTACAAAATAATTGATTAAATAAAAATAAATTTTATTATTCTCCATTTTAAAAATAACCAAAAAATACGCAATAATTCCTCTTAACCCCAGTCGGAATTGTACTTCGATACAGTTTGTCCTGAACATTCGTGATAGTGAATTGATTATAACTATGGAAATACACGTAGAATTCAAATATAAAAACTAGGGATGCATGTAATAAATATTTATAATGAGTGTAAAGCGTAGCTGTCGTTGATTAAAATTGTACAACAATTCATAAAATACTGTTAGTGACTTATATGAACTATTCATGCATGAATGATCTACTACATGCTCTCCACGTTTTTCGTTTGAAATCTTACAATCATTAATAATACAACTAAAAGTTCACTATCACAGATTTTCTGTACAACATGTACGGGGTTAAGAATCAGTATAGTTATTCTTATGTATGGGGTTTGGATAAATTATTTTATATATTTTTAGTCGATTTAATAAACATGCTATGTTAAAAATGTTTTACGTTTAAACAGTTTTGTCTTTAAACTTACGGGATTTCTTCAACGGTTTTCGTATTGTACAACGCATGTTCTATATATTTTGAATCCAAATTTTCAACAATTGCGGATAGATTTCCTGACGTTATTGATGCAAATAACACCACAATGAGTCTCCATAGCTAAATATAGTGATAATAGAAATAAATAGGCTCAGTGTTTTTCAAATATAAAATTAGCAAAAATAATCTTTTAAGAAATTCTGTTTTAATAACTATTATCGTGTCTCGCTGAATGATGAGTTAATTCTAAAGAAGCTACATTGTTTTAAAAAGTATAATTTTAAAGAATTATTTATAATTTTTGCCTTTCCTAAAGGCGCATCAACATTTTCCTCCTGGCTTACTTTACATAATTGTCTACCTTTCCTTTTATACATTGCTACGTAATAAAATTGTTCTTATTTTTTTCTAAGATTAGCTTGAAGATAAGCAATATTTTATATCACTGATGAAACTTAATTATATTTAAGAATATAATATTTTATGAGGCAGTTTCAATAAACCATTAACACACCTGCGTCGTGTGGAATTGTTAATGATACCATAACACAATATTCCACGGAAGGAATGTCTTTATGACTTCTAAAACATAACTCAGTTTTAGTACGTTTTTTACTATCTTGACAAATAAAAACAGCAACGACCGACAGCCTCAGATCACAAAAGAACAAATGCCAAGCCGTCTTTTCCCATTTACCATCCTTCCGTCCTTTTATTCTTCTAAAGACCTCGGGGAATTTCAGAGGATATTTTCCGGTAATATTGCTGCTAACATTTCCAACACCCATTTCTCGATTCCGGCAAAAAAACAAGTTAAATAAACTGTAGTGTACAAAAGACGTGGTAACAATTACATGTATAGTGAGGATAAAAACTTATATACATTTAAAATATGTGAAACACTGCTGCCATGCTAAATTTGTATTATTTTTATTGTAAATATTTTTTCCGATTATATTGCATGTATTTGGGGGGGGGGGGGTGTTTATGTCAGTTGTACGACCTCGTCAGTTGACAGAACATATTTTCCTCTCCCCGCTACGCTGGGGGTTATACGGGGCTGTGACGAATATTGGAGGCTATGGCCAATAGGGTTTCGGCTTTATGTCTGGTGTACGAACTCGACACTTCTCGTGGTAGCCAATGGGAGGAACGATACACAAGTACCAATAGACGGTGCATATTGTTTACGGACAGGGTATAGGGATGCCAACGGGCGGTGCGTATGGTTTTCAACGACCTCAGCAGTTGACAGAACATTTTATAGAAGGTGTGCAGAGTGGTTCGTGGAGGGAGTAAGGGAAGAGTAGAGATAACGTTCGGTGAAATGAAGAGGTCTTCGAAGTGACCTTTTTCGATATTTGGCCGTTAATGGATAGGGATTGGCATTTTTCGTATAATTTTTTTAGCATAAACTTGTTTCAACGCCCTACGTGCACATATGTAGTTCTGCTTCGTAGTAAGTGATTCGATGTTTTTAATCCTCAACTTCTGGGGTTTGTACTCGCTAACGACGCACGTGTGTTGTCACAGTAAACCTTGTTCTGATTGGCCTAGTCACGTAAGTGACGCCTCTGCACAAAAATACGCTGCCAATAACCATGAAGCACAGCTGCAAATACGGCATTGAAACAAAGTGGTGCAAACATATTTAAAAAAAAAAAAAAATCGACGGTCCAAAGAATTATCTACTACCCAAGAAACAAAAAATTTAAAACAAGAAAAATCCAAACTGCCAAAAAAAAAGAAAACCTAAAGAGACGGAATACACCGTCATGAATTTCCCTTCGTCTGAAACAGTTGGCCGGGGACTCTTAGCAGATAACCAGCTACATCTTTGTCGCAATCCCGACATTATTCTGCTTGCTAGTTTCTACAAAGAGCTCCTCGGTGCAAAACTTCTTGAATTGTTCAGTTACACGGCGCATTATGTCGCTGTTGCTGTGACAACTTAACTTTCACACAGACTTGGCGGAGTTCGAGCGGAAGTCTGCCCCACGCCCTCGGCATCTCCCAGAACCAAACTAAATTAAAGCAGTCTGAGCAGAATATCACATGAGTTGGAACACTCACAGCGCAAACAATGTAGACGACTTGCTGCTGGTGCGATATTATATCACATCTTTCCTTGCACATACCTACATCCTTCAACATTAAGTACGTAATTTGCTGGTGTTACGCATCGGTAGACTTTGCGCGAATTGTAAGGTATACTCGGTTTCATATCAGTTTGGATCAATTTGACAGAAACTTATGGCCAGTAATTTTTAGTATTTTGTGCTCTGTTGCACGGTGCAAGACATTTTTAGCTCTAAAATAAACCTGAGATGTCCGTTCCAGCAGTTGCACTGCAAAGTTTGTCTTGTGTAGTGACACGAATAACAACATACTGCAGGCAATTGCTAGAGACATGCGAAATTCGCGCTATCATTTGGTAGCAGACTAAACTTCACTTTCCTATACATAACAGAGCATAATCTGCTATTCAATTGTCCACGAACTTACATGTGTGGTCATACACACGTCTTTACAGAGATTGGCCTCTTTACCGTGTAAGCATTCTCCGCGGCAAGTCACGACAATATCGGCCAGCGGGAGACGTCGAACAAGCCTGTAGTCACTTAGAGTCTAGTCAGCTGTCAGAAAATAACGCGAATTTGGCATGTCTCTAGCAATTGCCCAGTACTGTCAAATGTATCCACACTTATATTAAATGGAGTATATCTGTAAAACATGCTAAAATATTTTCAGGTTTGAAACAGTGTTACAAAAATATTATAGTCCTGTAAAGTAAATATTTGTAACAATAGGGTATAGGACTAAAATTTTTTGTAGAACTGATTTAATGATGAAGAGTAATTTATACACATGTAACAATTGGCACATAGCATAGTGACACATAACACCGTCAAGTTAATTGTCGGGTATTTTCTTCCTTTCTTTTTCTCTGCTACGTAGCTCTGAAGTAATATTGTAGAATTGTTTATCACTCTTCAGTTCATATAATGAGCAAAAAACCACACCATAGCTACAATCAGAATGGTCAGTCATTTCGGTTAGTGGATTTAATTTCGAAACATTAATTTTTCGTTTTTAAGATGAAAGAAAATATTTATTGGTAAGTACACTTTTATATTTTAAAACCTTGTAATACTTACAATTATAAGATTCTTGCAGTTGTGTTATAGTATTGTAATGTTCCTAAATAATAATTGTTCAGTAAAGTTAATAGTTTCTAACCCCGTACCAATCGTAAACCAGCTTGAGGCTGAATTTGGACGTAATAAAATAAAATAAATTAAATCCAGTTTAATACCGCACCAAGTAAAACTACCAGAAGAATTGTTATTGGTCCAAGGAACACGTACCAACCAACTCCATAATGACGACTGATGTTTGCGTCAAGTTTTTTGCACCACTTTATTTCACTGCTTTATATGTACATCTGCAGCCCTGCTTCGTGGTTATCGGCAGCATCTCTTTGTCTAGAGGCGTCACTTATTCGACGCCGCCAATCAGAAGGAGGTTACTGCGACAACACACGTCTGTGATACGCGGGTAGAACCCCGAGAAGTTGAGAGTTAAAAAATCCAATCACAGACAAAAAAGCAGAGCTGCAGATGTGCACTGAAACAAATTGTTACACTTTTTTTTTTTCGAGAAAACTACTCGTCCCACCAATTAAAATATTTAGGCGTAATAACAAGAACAAATAACCATCGCCCGTGGAAGAGCGTCTCAAATGTTGTCAGTTTCAATAATTGTAAAATACCGACCATAGGCGTTACGAAAAGTCATTAGGTTAACCCAAATAAAGTAAAATTCGGTGTCTGGTGTTCACAGAGTGATGCGAGTGAAGTATGCCTTCGAGCGAACAGGTAACCGAGCTTATTAAGGATTTTATTTATTTATTTATCGTCCATGAAACAGCAATGTGTAGGGACCCTGGTTTTTGGCGAAAAGAATTTTGCCCCACATTGTTTCAGTGCCTTACGTGCACACCTGCAGTTCTGCTTCGTGGTCAGTGATTGGATATTTTAACTGTCACTGTCACTGGGATGAATCTGAAAGGAAAAGATCGCCACCTCCTCAGGTACATGGGTAAGAGTGAGAAGATGGATAACCTCACTCACTCCCCCATGTACAAGTTAGTCCAATGAACCTTTGATTGGGACGGTCGGGTAAAACCACTAGGATGGTAGAGCGTACCTAATAAAGGGGAGGAGGGTAAGTTTTTCGATGAGAAAATCTAAACCGCTAGTGACCAAAACACCACCAAGTCACAAGTAACTTCTAGCGGAAATGAAGATCAAGTGCGGCACACTAGTCTGTTCGCAAGAATAGCAGTTCTAGTGCGGGAGAAGGGAGGGTCCGCGAGGCCTTCGGGCCTTGAAAAACTTGTCACGAGCCTTGGTATTCTACCGGAAATTCACAACTGTCAGGTGTTGCAGAGACTTTATTGTAATTGGCTCAGACAAATGATATACGGCTCTTCATATAGACTGCAGAATTGCAGAGTTGCACGTTAGATACTGAAACAAAGTGAGGCAAAATTCTTTTCGCGAAATACCAGGGTTCCTAGCAATATGTCGTAACCCTCGTTTCTGAAGTTAACTTTTCGCTATATAAAGGCATAATGACTATTTTTTACACTTTCAGTAAAAATTTCGTATCCCCCCAAGGACTTATCTGGGTTTATTTTGATGCGTATCAGCATGCTTTTTCTCCTACAATGTTTAAAAAAAAAGTTTTCAGTGAAACTGCCGTATTGTGGGATACGATAGATTGCAGTTTCATGAACGTTATGATGACTTCTTGTAAATATATCCCTTTTCTGTTTACTCATTGATAAGGACCACTGATTTTCGTGAAAATATGTTTGTACCAACTTGTTAAAATGTCTTCTTTTGTGCACAATTGTAGCTATGCTTCATAGTTATTGGCAGTGTGCCCGTATTCAGATATGTCTTTCATTTGGCTATGCCAACACGTTTACTGCGGCACAACAAGTCTGTGATTATCTGTTAAAACCACAAGACTATTTTTTTAAACATCAAACCAGTGACCGTGAAGAACGACTGCAAGTGTGCAAAGACGGCAGGTTGTAACTAGTAACAAGTTGGTGCACAGTCTTCTTGATCAGAATCTCTGACTCTCCCTGTAGTTACATGGTGACGGAGTGGACCGCCTCTCTCACAGTCATCTCCGCAGTTGGTGCGAGTTATTGCTGGAGACTCCAGGCAGCTGGAATTCTCCAGCCTCTCCAGCAGGAGGTCTGCTAACTTCCTCGCCTCCCTGGACCAGGAGAAACTTTGTATTGCGCAAACTTGTCGTCGGCCTTACATCATTTACTCCAGCCCAGCACTAAGTCTCGCGTGACCAAGAAAACTTCCAGCCTGGCTGCTGCTTAAATAACCAACGCTCACACCTTCCTTCGAGACGACCATTTGTCTTGTAGCTGTGAGGTGTTTACGAAAATACTCCGGATGACATGATGTGAATATGGAGCAGCGCTGGAATGAAAGGGCTGGGAAAACGGGAGATCCCTGAGAAATCCCACCGACCAGCGGCATCGTTCGGCACAATTATCACATGCAAAAATCCGGGGACGGACCCCACCGGGAATCGAACCCGGATCACCTTGGTGGGAGGCGAGTGCTTTAACCACTTGGCCACCGCGGTCCCTTGACTTATCCAAGCACAGTACATTTTCTGCGCAAGTCGTTTAGTTCGTAGGGAAAGGAAAATTTCACTACTGAGTGTACATTTAAGCTACATTTATAGACGTGCAAATTTTAGCTTTATTATTTGGCTATAATTAATTGACCTATATTACCTCGAACACACTCCGGGATGTCTTTGGCTCCGGACCTTCATACCTTCGTGTGATGGGGCCACGATTTTGAGGCGAAGATATATTCCCCCCACTTTGTTTCAGTGTCTCACGTGCATATCCGCAGCTGTGCTTCATGGTTATTGGCAGTGCGTCTTTGTTCAGACACGTCTCATTTGACTGCACCAATTAGAATAAGATTATTGTTAGGGACACCTATTTTTCACGAAAAGAATTTTACCTCACCTTGTTTCCGTGCCTTACGTGCACATCTGCAGTTCTGCTTCGTGATCAGTGATTGGATATTTCAACTGTCACGAGCCTAGGAATTCTACCGGCAAATCACAGACGTGCGGTGTTGCAGGAACGTTATTGTAATTGGCTCAGTCAACTGAGATACGGCTCTTCACATAGACACGCTGCCAATAACCATGAAGAAGAACTGCAGATGTGTACGTAAGTCACTGAAACAAACTGGGGCAAAATTCTTTTCGCGAAAAATAGGGGTCCCTAGTTATTGTGACTCCGCACGTTTGTAATTTGCCAAGGCAAGTTGAGGATAAAATCATCCAATCACAGACGATGTAGCAGAGCTAGAGATATGCACATAACGCATTGAAACAAAATGTTACAAAAATCTTCTCGCCATAAAACCGTGGCTCTGGTGATCACATTACAGGATAGTAGGCATTTTACAGTTGACCTTATAACGTTGTTATAGAGATGATTGTTTATCAGGGGAAATTTGATGGTTTACTGGGTTCCAACGTAAGCTCAGCTTATCGAAAGCTCACTGGCTTTTCCTTGTATCTGTAGCTGTTACCATTTTTGAATGAGCCTATAAGAATCACACTGTTGTAATATTTTATGCCAGTTGTTGGTCTGCAGACATCTACGTCGTGTCAGAAGTATATCACTCAAGCATACATATAGCAACAAACTACAGCGTTTTCGAGGGTATGTTGGTACAAAACATTTCCGCTCTCTAGTCCTCGGCTTTGTCAATGTAGTCCTTATTGGCTTACCCACTCTGGACTGTTGACAGGTGAGATGGTATCTTCACCACCTAACCACGACTGGGAAAATTGCATCTGTTTCCGTCGCGGATATTCAACAACACTCGTCGGCTTTATGCTACACTTGTTCTGACAGTTATGACACAGAATGCTTAGGAATACAGAAGTGAAATAGCAGGTAGGACAGCGAGCTCAGTCACACACGCCAGCAAAATGGCGTAACTGGCCAGCAACATGGCGGATACACCTACGGCCAATCAGCGTAAGGCGGCAGCCCTGCTAGCTGGCAGCCAGGCCAATTGGAAACCTGCCTTAACATGCAGGATCCAAACATACACGGGGCTTGTATTAATAAACTCGGGCAACCAATAAGCGGTGAAGTTTGCCCGTATCAAACGAGCCGCCACGTAATTTCACTTCTGTATTACTATTTAATCTGTGGTTGTGACGATCCCTGGCCGATAATGTGACGGGACTGGCTGCTGAGACTTGACGTACTTCTCAACGTAGATGTGTATGCTACTCCTAATATAACCTTTATTATCTCAGATACAGGAGGGCAGGTTCTGCCAACAACATGATGGTAGACATGCCGGATATTTGTCCTATGCACAGACATGTCAAGGAAATTCATATGTGAGTTAGCTCGATTACTTTCAGGAAATTGAATATTTTATTTTAAATCTGAAATACTAAAACGACATTTAAAAACACGAAAAATAAAATGTATTAAGACTCCTAATACCTTTCCGGACCAACTAAATTACCCAGCTAAGATATCTAGAACTGTTTCTGTTTGTATAGTATATATTTGAATCACGTGTACATTCGTATGTGATTTATATATAATAATTCAGTAAATGTGGATGTTTATGTTCAAAGTCATTACTCAGTGCTAGTCTGGTATGGCCCTTAATCCTTTTTTCTCTTACTCTATATATATTGTACCTATAACAAATGCATAAAATATATATATTATTTCAGTCAGGCCTCTTTAAAAGAAAACTATTTTCAGTAGAAGGCCACGGCGTTAAATCTGGCAACCCTTCCAGGATGGGTCATTTTAACACTTCTTTTGTCTCGCTAAAGGCAGTGGTGTCCCTTGATTCGCCGGTATGTAGGACAGAATAACGGATCAGATACAGCCATTGCCTTTGGAGAGGTAAAAGAAGAGGTAAAATGACTCTTGTGTGCAGGGTTGCCAGATCTAAGGCCGCGGCCTTCTACTAAAGATGGCTATTGAACTGATTGTGTTTTAAGATTGTAATATTTAGGTTAGTATTTAGATGTATCTTAGATGGTTCGAAAAAATCTAAAAGTTAAAGAAATCCACTGAGATTTAGAATATCGATACATGACAGTAGTATCACCAGTATGATTACATTTAATTTGTGGGACGGACGTTACATTGTAACACTATTGGGGCCGCGGCTGCCGAGTTGCCAGATAACTCGCCTCCGTGCACCAATGCGATCCCCGGCTGGGTCGAGCCCCGCAATTTCGCACATGGGAATCGTACCGGACGATGGCGCTAGTTGGCGGGTTTTCTCAGGGATCTCCCGTTTCCTCCACCCAGCTCATTCCGGCGCCTCTGCATTGTAAGGGTTACTTCTAGTTAACCTCCAGGGCTAGCACATGCCTACGGACGACCAATTGTAAGGCTACATCAGGGGTTCAATAACCTGAACCCTCTGGTACCCTCTTCACATGATATATTTTAGGTTTGTAACACTGATTAAAATATTGAGCATACATAAAGGTACGTAAATTTCGCATATAAATTCCAGGTCAGGTTGAACGCCAATTATGTATACTTCATTGTCATGTCTGTGACTTGCTGGTGGATGTTAGGAAACGCGTTTGACAACTGCAAGCCAGTAGTAAATAAGGAAATAATGCGAAGTGCTATCGCTTGCTACCTGCTTGTACGGTTATAAGCCAATAGATAATCTACTGTGGCCAGTGGGTATATAGGACTGACAAGTCTAGGCTTCTGCCAGATGAATCTGCGAAATTTACGTACCTATAAGCATACATATAAATACATACGTATTTTACTGCAAAAAATGTGAAGGGGTAAGACTACCAATTAACAGAGAATTGCAAAATCCGCGTTATAATTTGGTAGCAGACTAAACTTCACTTTCCTATACATAACAGAGCATAATCTGCGATTCAATTGGCCACGAACTTTTATGTGTTGTTATTTACGTGTGTTACGTCTTTATAGAGATTGGCCTCTCTACCGTGTAAGCATTCTCCGTGGCAAGTCACGACAATATCGGCCAGCTGGAGACGTCGAACAAATCTATAGTCACTTGGAGTCTAGTCGGCTGTCAGAAAATAACGAGAATGTTGCATGTATCTACTAATTAATTATGATAATATGTTTTATTACGTCAGTAATTATGAAGGCAATCAGCCCGAGTGAAGTCATGATTACATATCGTCTCGTCGACTGCTCGTACGAAGGAAGCCCACAGTGCTACCATCACGTCAATAAACATATTCCTTCTTGTACATCGTACATTGTCTGCTGTAATTAGCTTATGTACATGAGCGCGTTCGCCTTTATAATGCGAGTAATCTTTTGTGCTGTGTCGAACCATTGTACGAAGGACTTCTATTCTTAGCTTTATTCCTAGTAGTAGGCGTTATAAAGTCGTCCCAGAACAAACGAGATTAATTCACTTCCCGCCGTGCTTTAGTTTCTCTTGTACGCTTTGTAAGAAGACGTATCTTCGCCCTCGACCTGAAAGTATTGAACTTTCATTCCTTTATAACTACAGACGTGTGTTTCACACAGTTCCGTCTACAAGTAATTTGTTCCTCTGGAGCCAAGGAGCTATCCTTGAGGACGTGTAAAACAAAGCCAATTCAACCTTTTCAATATTAAATTAATAAAAAGCGACAGGACATATTCTAGAAAGTATATTTTTGTTCCAGTTTGGTTTACTGTCGTGCGTGAACATCTGTGACTCTACCCCATGATTATTAGCAGCGATATTTGCCAAAGACGTCTCTCTTATTCACTGTGCCAATCGGAAATTATGTTTTTCTTGACACCAAACATCTTTGATTTTACAGTGGAACCTCAAGACGCTCAGAGTTAAAACATACAATCACTTACAAAGAGGCAGAGCTGCAGATGTGCACATACGGCATTCAAATCAAATGGCGCAAACATTTTTGTGCCACTAGGTTGTATCTCTTCACTATTTATTTCAGCATACCTAGGCTATTTAACAAAACTCTACGCCACGTCAACGTAAACATTTTAAAACAAACTATGTATTCTTAATATTTTAGGAAGGAAAATCCGTAGATCGTAAATAGCTGAGATAATTCCATATAGTTAATTCTACTGGAGAATGTAGTCTCATTACGTATCTTCCGGCTCTATATACATATCAAGTCTCTCTTACCTTCGCTACACTTCTCTTCGCCGGCTGTCACCTTCATTTGATTCCAGGTTAATTTTCGTATTCAAACATGTAATAATATTTGACCGTGCCGTACAGAATAATTTCAAAATTCTAATCAGGAAATTTATCACTCCTTATAATCACTACGAATGTGAAATTGAGAAGTATATAGCGTTCGAAATATAAATTTGTATCATTATCATACAAGCATAATATTTTCTGCTATACATTTTCGGTATATTCTGTATTGGATTAGGTATTTAATTTTAAAATTTTGCTATTGGAATGATGTTTTCAGTTAATATGATCTTTGAAAGAACTGTGCAATGGGAGTTCATGACTAGATTCAGTTTCTTGGACGTACTCCATTGCAAAATTGAACGGCTGTCAAAGAAAAACCAAACAAATAAAAGAAAACCATAAAATACGTCAAGATGGAATCGGGTCGAATACAAAAAATGAAAATAATAACAAATAAAATAAAAAAAACCAAGTAACATGTGACACAACGATGAGACGAAACAACAAACACAGGAGATATCAGACACGAACAGAAAAATAACAAAAGAACCCAACAAGTAGACGAGACAAAATGCAACAGATATCAGACATATACAGACAAGACAAACGACTCAATGAAGAGACGAAACAAAACACAGTAGTTTTCCAGACAGACAGTGTTACGACGTTTCGGGAACTGGAATCTGTTCCCGTCATCAGGTAGACACACAGGGTTCAGGAACACTCGTGTTAGGTACTGAAACAAGCTGTTGCGAAAATATTTTCGAAATATTGCAGTTCCTTACATATTTATCTTGTGTAAGTTATCTGCAAAGTCTAAGTAATTATACTAAAACCCTTGGGACAAATAATTAAATCGCCCTCTTCTTCACTTGTAGGTCTTCAGCTTGCTCAAACCTTTAAATGTATTTCGTTTTTAATTAAGTGTAAATATTTCGTTGAGTTTTTATGAAATATTAAAGGAACTGAGGCGACGGTTTGTCAAGACTAAAAATGGGGAGACGCAGGAGAATCATTTTAATTAATTATTTAATTAACATCTCTACTTTATTTTAGACAGGAATTTTTAGAATAGTCCACCAGCTGTCGCACGTATTACCAGAATGCAGATATCAGTAATGAACACAGTGAAGTTTTAAGATTAACTTATTATCCAAGCCGAATATCAAAGAACTAGGTTTTTAATAATATGTTAATGGAAATCTTAGTAATAAAATTTCGAAATAATATATAGAACATTGAAAAGAGACAGTAAATCTGTGGGTAGATGTCAAACCAGCTATCGTTTGTTTACTTCTGATAGTTATATTGTATTTTACATATCATTGTCTTTAAAATGTAGTCGAGAAATTTTTTTTTTAACATTTCAAATGAGCAAAGGAAATGGAATGTGTAAAGCTAATAATGTATTTATATACACAATCGTTGTAGAACACATGTCTATCGTAACAACGACGATTTACATTAATATTATGTGTTTAAAACAAACATATTGAACTGTATAATACTCGTTTGAACAAGTGATCAATTTCTGAGTTATCCAGACAAGTCAAAATACAGTATTTCTTAATGCATCTTTTAACCAAGGACGTATAACGTCCGTGTACACACACATTACTCAAAGACGTAAATTAATGCAGTAAAGCTATTTCGCTTTTGAAACCAAGTATTGTTACTATAGCCTACTTCGTTCCAAAAGAGTAAACTTGAAAATGTTTTGACTTCATCATGAAAAAACTTGTTGAAGGATGTAAATTTTCGGTCAGGGTATATAACAATAAGATCGGAAAAAACTGCCTATTACACCGACTGGCTTGAATTTATTTGAAAAGCGCGTAGTAAGCGAAACAATTCCAACTTCCACGTCTACAACATATTTCTAAATTGTTTATAGGCCTACATATTAGTTTGTTAATTAGTTACCAAATACGTTGTTGCTAAATGCTTTATATTTTTTTCTTGTTTTAAACTAAAATTCCAACAAATTAGCAACTGTAAGTTCGCGTTACTTTCGCCGTTGGCCCTTGACAAATTTGACATCTCCTGGAAGTCACCGAACCAATAACAAAAATATAACAAATACAGGCCCTTGTCAGCGGTCAACTATGAAAAGCTACTGTTGGCTTGATTTCACATATATTCTTGGAGACTTGATTGTTATTGTACTTTTATTTCTTTAATATTTTTCTTTTTGCCTTTTCCTTGTTATGTAATTCTTAACTGCTCTAGGTGTACACACATAAATGATTTCTACCGAAATATTACTTACGAGATTTAGGTAGGAACCTTTTTGCATAAAATAGTCATATTTAAAATTGGTCAATTAAAAATTTAGTTAGTTTATTTAAACACTGATTCCTCTTAAAAACTGTGTGGTTTCAGGTTCGGTGGGCAGGGCATCAAGAAGTGTTCACTTGACAGTTGATGTGCTATATAGAGCGTGGTGTCGGTTGATAGGAGAGTCTTGTCAGGACAGGTTAGCTTCGCACTCCAGCGGTCAGGACGTGGTGGTCTCCTGGGAACACAGCTGCCAAGACAACTTACTTACTGTAAGCTGCTTCTAACATCGACCCGGCCTATGACCTCCTCCAACGGATCCAATCCTATTCCTCCATGCGCCGACAATCCTCTGCCTCACATAGAGATTACGGAAATATACAGACGGAGCATGACATACGCACATGGTGAGGGATGTGTGACCTTGAGACGAAAGGATTAGAAGACATCCGCCATATTGATGCATGAAAATATTTGTTGGTTTCCTTAGCAAGGTTAAGGTTAATTCTACTACAGGTTAGAAAGACCAATGTTATAAGTTTGGCACAGGGAAAGTTTCTGCCACTTGAGCGCTGGTATCGCTAGTGCACCAAACTGACCAATCACAGAACTTTCCTGAATTTTAAGTTTCATTAAGTTGATCATTTAAAACGCCAAATCTGTTTCTTTTCACTTTAAAATTAAATTACTAATATAATTTCAAAGTTTATTTATTCTTAATTTTACTACGGTTTCGTATTTATCTGGTCTCTTAGCGATTGAAGCGAAACTAGTGGCAGAAATTTTCCCTGTGCCAAGCTCTCCCATAAGAAAACGTACTTTTTTTTCTAACCTGTAGTAGAATTAACCTTAGCAAGGTGTATAATTTTGCCGTTGGTTGTACCCATAACCTCACTTCTCAACACACATACATGAGCAACTGATTGAACTACATATTGTTATGTGAAAATAAATAGCAACGTGTATGATGTGGCTGTGGATTGTACTACCATAACTTCACTTCTCAGTACACCTACAGCGCGGTCGTAGAAGAACAGGTCTGGACACTCGCCTGGAAACTTGACCCCCTTGTTGTTTGGCTGTAGTTCACCAAGTTACCGAGAATATTGTGTTTTATTGGCGCTTCAGTTATGGCGGTCGGACTAAACTCCGCCAACTTCCTTTCCACACAGATAAACAATTTATAAAATCGTATTTTGTTTATAAATTTATGAAATACTTCCTTCGCTCACAAATTTAATAAAATGCTCCAGCAATCTTTATTTGCTTTATAAATTTAACAACGGAAAAAAGGGGACGGTGTTTAAGTCCGATCGCCCTAACTGCAGCGCCAATAAAACACAATATTCTCGGTAACTTGAACTGCAGCCAAACAACAAGGGGGTCAAACTAAATACATTGGTAGATAGGCGAGTGTCCAGACCTGTTCTTCTACGACCGTGTCCTACAGGAACAGCTGATTGAACTACGCCATATTATTATGTAAAAATAAAAAGCAAAGTGTATAATGTGGCTGTGGATTGTACGACTATAACCTCATAACCGGACAAAAACGATTTTCTTCATTGGAACCACGAAAATAGTGACAAATGAATAAAGTTACAGAAAAAATTTGTGATTAGCCGTTTTCGAGTGTTTCCAGTACGCAAAAATGTTTTTTTTCTAACGGATTTTAGGGTATTCAGAAAACTGCCTAAAAGATTATTTGAAAAGTCAGTAGTGGCGTGTTTATGTGTATATACATTTTCAACGAGCACTGAGCGACATAACAAATAATTTAACATGTACATGTAATGCCCTATGCTTGTTGCCGCCAGAGCTCTGAGGAAGGCAGGTCCCATAACGCGCATTAAGTACTCGGCACGCTTATTATAAACATTATCTTCAGGTGTCTCAAAATGGCTAAGAACGGCATTTCCAACTGCCGCATTTATTCGGGAAAATAGCCACGCAGACAGAAACATGCGTTGCAGATTTAAACATACTTACATAAAACAAAAATTAAAATGGTATGGTCATCACGTGCAGTTTCATTAAAAACAACAATAGTAGTAAAGCATTATACAACCAGTTGAGCGGCTTGCGAATAGAGGTGACGGTATTAAATATTCCGTTCAGCGGCACCCTTAGTGCCTCACAGACAAGCTTAGACTATCTCGGGAACCACCTTAAGTTATTCTATCACGTAATTAAATATAGGGTAAAGTACTTCTGTCGACGTCACAACTTCGTCACATACCATTATATTTGTATTATTACTCTTCGTACTATGGTTAATTCTACCACAGGTTGGGAAGAAATGTGTTTTCTTACGGGAGAGTTTGGCAAAGGGAACATTTCTGCCGCTAGTTTCGCTGCTATCGCCAAGGGACCAGAAAAAATACGAAACCGTAGTAAAATGAAAGTTAAATAGGCTTGGAAATGACAGAAGTCATTTAATTTTAAAGTGAAAAGGAACCACTCTCGCGTTTTAAATTACCAATTTTATGTAACCTGAAATTTAGGAAAGCTCTGTGATTGTCAGTTTACGTCTCTTACCGATACAAGCGCTTAAGTGGCAGAAATGTTCCCTGCGACAAACTTTTAACATCAATCTTTCTAACTTGTAGTATTGTTCGGACAGTAAATTTGATTAAAAACCTTAAAAATTAAAATACGGGAAGCTGAAATTTCCGGTTGTGTGAACAACTGTAGAACAACGGCGTGATGATGAGAAAGTTATGATACGTCGCAATGGTAGCATTCATTGATACATGAATGTTTCGAACCAGTAGGCCTAATTTGTAACTAATATACAATATATATTTTCTAAACTAACGAGAATATATATTTTTAAGCATTTCTTTTCGATTGTGCGCTCATTAAGTGAGTGCACATGAGTGCATATAAGTGTACTCACATTAGCGTGTGCAAGTGTAGAGGGCGAATGTGAATGCGATATCGAATTAGCTTCAGAAGGTTTTCTCTCTGAATGTTTTAAACAACAGTGTATTTAATTTTTTCACGTTAGCCAGAAACTCATGATAATAATCAATTGCGTATTAATTTATCAGAAGTATAGTTTTAGTATAGTTCATTCGCTCGTTGTGTGATTTCTTTGTCTAGGGATAAGATTTTTAAATGATTGTTGCAATGGGAGTTTACAATTCGAATTTATTGGTTTGTGGACATACGCCATTGCTCATGTTTTTGCTGATCAAACCTGTGCTGGGTGACAAATAACGAAAAACGAACTAGAAATATATATATATATATAAATAAATATGTAACATATATATATATATATGTTATATATATATATACATACATATAAAACATATATGAAAAACGTACACAAAAATAGAAAAAAGCAACCCCAGAGGATTTGTCAGTTTTTTTTGTTTAACTTGTGTTGTGTTGTCTATTGTCTAGGGATGTTCCCTAACGATGCAGTTTTGCAATCAAATTCTTCTTGTGTGTACAAATGCAATTTTTTTGTAATTTTAGATATATATTCAAATCCGTCATCATAACTAAATCGTCAAACAATAGTTAGGACCAATTTATGTATGTATTACACTAAGCATACTAATTCCTCAAAATGTTTCTTACGCAACGAATATTCTTTTGTCGCTTTTCAAATACTTTCTTCATCAGAACAGAACTATACTTAAAATTCACTGAAAATTAAAAATATGTTTGAAATGTTTATTTTAATATGAATCCAACAGGCCTGTATAGTATACCATTAAACATAAAAAGCTGAAAGTTTAGCTCTACATATCTATATCATATACACGACACTTAACGTATCGTTGACAGCATCAGACCGGAATTCGCCTGAAGTTACTTCGAAATGTTACGGAAAATCTATATCAGATAAAACCGATATCAAGTTGACTGAACTCATAACCTCCCGAATAGAAACAGAGCCGTTTACCACTGCCCTACTTCACTCTGTCTTAGGAAATGAACTCGACAGAATAGTAGTAGGTGCAAGAACGTAATAAAGGACAGGCGAAGGCTGTGATAAGTTGATAGCTCTTAAATCGTAAACGTAACTTAATTGTCACATAATTAAGTTTCATGCTCATCGCAGATTTTTTTCTTTAAAAATAAATGAAAATAGTGGGCCGAGTACAAAACACTTCTGTTTACGACTTAGACGGTATTTCATGGAAATCATTCCCCGGGACGTTGATTGGTTCGTGTCCGTCTTCGTAATCTCGTAATTTTGTTGTTATCGACTCTGATTTAACGTATTTTACCCCCCGGGAGGGGAAGGGGATTTCATGTTATAAACAAATACTTGCCGTACACAGAGAAACGTGACCTTGCTATAAAATCATATTTTCAGGACAAAACACTATACGAAACGCAGCAAAATTTTATTGACTCACACATATGTTACTTACGCCTTAAGGGCGCGGTTCACATCAGTTTTCAACGTCTTTATTTATTTTTATATTTGTACCAGATATTTTTGTTCCTTATTTATGACATAAATTGTGATTAAATCCTTCTTCTTAGGAAACTTTCTTACCTCTCATAGTTTTTGCGTAATGAGTCGTAAACGTCAAAATTTGCACTTTACGGTTTTATGTATGCCACTAAAACCAACTGACATACCAAACCGACAAAACTCACAGTGTATAAAAATGTTGTAGGCTATGCTTTGACATATATAAAAACAAAAAATTATAATGCTGGGTTATGAAATGAATATTTAAAAAAATATCAACGGTTTTTATAAATACACTATGAATTTTGTTGGTTTGATATGTCAGTTGGTTTTAGTGGCATTCTTAAAACCGCAAAGTCGAAATTTTGACGTTTACGACTCATTACGCAAAAACTATGAGAGATACAAAAATTTCCTAAGAGAAAGATTTAATCACAATTTATGTATAAAATAAGGAAAAAAATGCGGTACAAATATAAAATTTAAAAAAAAAGCCATTGAAACTAAGGTGAAACGCGGGTAAACAAGTACTTACTGGGCAGTAGCTCGAGCATCAGTCATGATTACTTCTGAGCAAGTAGGTTCAAGAGATTTTGATCAGCACTTAACATCCAGGTCTTTGGCGCCGGTGAGGGGTGATATTTTGTAAGTATGAGCAGTGCTAGAATGAAGGTGTGCAGAAAACGGGGGATCCCCGAGAAAACCTCTGACCAGCGGCATCTTCCGACCATATTCTCACATACGAAAATCTGGGGACCGATTTCGCCGGGAATCGAACCCGGGTCGCCTTGGTGGGAGGCGAGTGTGAACTGAGTTAAGGCTCGGCAACAGTCGCCATATTTGATTATTTTATTTTTCGCTCTAATGGAATTCTGAGAAGAAAAATGTGAAATGTGTTACTATAATATCAATTATATTTATCTTGTGCTACAGAAAAATAATCGCAGTTGTACTTTTAACGTATGTTTAACTCGTAATGGACGACTTGAAGTACACGCCCCCTGACGTCACCGCAGGGGAAATACTGTGGGAAACAAAGCTTGTTTACAAGCATGCTGATTTGTTAGTTGGTAATTGGAGAAAGCAAAAATATTGCGCATTCATAGATTTGCACGCAAGGGTAAAAAATAGTAGTTTCAATTCCATGGTTAAGATACGCAAATACATAAGATTAATGTTTACTTGAAAAAGCGGCAAATTCCAAACAAATAATCAATTTTCTTGACGTGCATCTCATCCGGGACATGTGAATCCAAACAGCTAAATGAAGGTTATGTTCGGCTGCGGTATCCATGGAGATAGGAATTGTATCCCACACCTGACTGAAGCTCCACCTCTTTTCAAGTCTTCCATTAGTCTAAGAAATTAAGAATGTAAAAAAAAAAAAAAAATTGCTGGTCTAATTACGACATAAATATACGTTAAAAGTTCAACTGCGATTATTTTATTGTAGCACAAGGTAAATATAATTGATATTATAGTAACAAATTTCACATTTTTCTTCTCAGAATTTTATAAGAGCGAAAAATAATATAATTCTATATGGCGACTGCGTCCGAGCCTTATGCAACGTATTTACGGTATCAGCGACGTAAAAGCGTACCGTACTCGCAAACTGACGAATGCTTTCATTCACCAGGGACTGGAAGAATGATAATAAATGCAGGGCCGTGGTTCGCGCAGAGACTAGAGCACTCGCCTCCCATCAAAGTGGTCCGGGTTTGATTCCTGGCGAGGTCGGTCCCTAGAGTTGCGCACGTGGGTATCGTGCCGAACGATGCCGTTGGTTGGCGGGTTTTCTAGAGGATATCCCATTTCCCCCGCCATTTCATTCCGGCGCTGCTCCATACTTCATGTCACTCCTCACCAGCGATGAAGATGTAAAAGTTGAGTGTTGTCCAATATCACTTCACTTCATTAATACATGAATTGGAGCAATGTTCGGCCTGGATTTACTGTGTCATAAAATTATTTTGAATAGGAAGATTCATGATATTGTCAACTTAATTCGTATGGACTTGAAAATTTGGTAAGGTCAACTACTAGTTGGACAACCTCCACCACACTATTATTCACTATAGAATCTCAGCTGTTGTTACGTTGGCAGCAGTCTCAGAATGTCATAGTTATACTTCTCACCAGCTAACATGACATTACGTCCGTGTATTACTGTAGGCACAGAATATCTAGGAATACAGAAGTGAAATAGCTGGTAGGACAGCTAACTCAGTCACTCACACCAGCAAAATGGCTTCACTGGCCAGCAACATGGCGGAAACGCAAACCGCCGATCAGCGTAAGGCTGCTGTTGTGTTAACTTGCGGACAGGCCAATAGGAAAGTTGCAGTAACATGCAGGAGCCAAACATACATACACGAGGCTGGTATTAACAGCCTATAGCAGCCAATAAGCAGCAAATATCGCCCTTATCATTTGAGCTGCCACGTCATTTTACGTCTGTATTACTATGAAGCCTGTGACGTAGATTTATTTTTCCTCCGTGTTACTTTCGGGATTGCGTCTTTAATTGTAACTTTGTCGAAAAATCAATATATGCCCTCTATTACATTTTAATATTTCCTTGATTTGAAACATTTGTGAATTGTTTCCGTATGGTTTTATTTGTAACGAAAAGTGTACAAAAACGTCTGTCTGAAATCGGAAAAAGAGAAAATACCACCCAGACATGTACTTTTTTTTAAATTTTACTTTGACCTGAAATTATTCGTGAACATTTTTGTTTCTCTTTATTTAATCTTAACGAATAGTGTAGAGAAACGTCAGTCTAACGATCTATAGGCCATTCACGATAAAGTGAGCACTGTATAAAGTTTTCTTTCAGCCGTTTTGCCGCCATCTTTACGATTTTTCATATGACAACTTCCATGTAACTAAATACCAGTTTAAACGTTTAAACACTCTCATTAGTTAACACATATGGTTCCAATAAAAAATATGTTTTATCAAGTACAAGTTATGCTGAATTTTCAGTTTATAGTGAACAGCCTATAGGAATGTTCCGAATGGTCAATAGCGGAGCGTAATTGTGTTTCAAGAAGATTGTTATTGTACCCGACTATTCACCAGATCACATGGCATTGATATGTCTGCATGAATCAGCCAATGTGAGTATTATTGAAGTTATGTTACTGGGTAATTGGTTGCTCGCCTCTTGAACACTACTGGAAGAAGATATACCTGCACCAACCATTATATCTCCACAGACAACACATAGTTGTGTAACACTTCGTCTCTCCCCTTGGACCACATCCAGGCTTCACTGGTGCGGCACACCTGTGTAAGATACACTGTAATGAACTGTGCATTTTCTTATGTGAATATTGTTATGACTCGTCCCTGGGTCAAACCATGGCCGTCTTTAGTAGAAGGCTGGAGTCTTGAATGTGGCAACGCCGCATCGGAGGCCTGCTGCCGGTCGCTCATTGGCTGCCCTAGTCAGTGTAGACGTGTAAACGTCACTAAAGATGCATCTCTATACATGTTGCAGAGACTAGGGTGGCCAAAAAGTGACAAGTAGCAGGCCCCCGATGCAGTGTTGCCATATTCTAGATCCAGCCTTCTACTAAACACGGCCATGGTCAAACACATGTTAATCAACGTCCACTGAATAAGAGTGAACCACAACGGCTGCGGGAATGTCGCTTGTTGTGGTAACGAAAAGGTTCGACAAGGCGACGCGACCTATAAAAGCGGGATCACCTCGAGGAAGGGCACTGTCCAGAGAAACTGTGCCTCTACACTTCGACGGGCCAAGGAGGCTTGTTGGCGAGGAGCGTGGTCGCGGTGCAGACATGCAGAGAGGGGTGCTAGGTATTCGAGGGTCTCGAGAGGGCACTGGGGACTTCGGTGCCGTTGTCGTCTTCCCATTGTTATAGAAACAGTGTTAAGTCAGCCGTATCGCTCTCCGGGTTTCCTCTCTTGCACTCTCTCCCCAAAATAGTCTTAACAGGACTTTTGTAATTAAGTGGACGTGGTACATAATTCAAAGGTAACAGCATTAATCTATAACTGTAGGTTTCTTGAAGAAAATTTGCGAAAATTAAACAATATCAATCCTAGACAAAAGCTTTAGTCAACGTTTTAAACAAAATTGTTTCCAGTGTTACTAACTTCTGAGGCACAATCTCTGACGGCGGAACTTCGTGCATTTAACTGAGGCGTAAGAGATCACGCGTAACGAATGAGCAATTTTGGATAAATATTTGCTCATTAAGTTGGCAAATACCATTATTTAGGATTGTCATTGAGTATTTTATCCACATTGGCTTCGATATAGGCGTAGCAATCAATTGATGTTTCCAACATTTCTTTATCTACCACGCTTTATTAAGGCCAAAATTGTAGAAAAATTGAATCTCTCCTGCCAGTGGGGCCTGCTTTAGTTGGTTTTAATAGAGTAATTGTTGAATGTTATGTAGAGATAGCGATTAATTAATGGTTGGAATAAAAAAGTGTTTGTGCTACCATTCTTGAGTCGTAACCCGACCCTCATTGTGTGACTAAATTAAAGGTAGATTCATTTCAGTTCAAGTCACAACAGTATGTTTGGTGGCGGCGAGGTGCGTGTACGAGGGAAGACGGCTCGTCTACAACGTGTGCTCGAGTGTCCTTCCTATCTCCTGGGGATCCTGACTGCTGAAGTACCTCCTTCCTGCTGCAGAGTCCTCCTCCCTAGGGCAGGAAGCTGAAGAGCTCGAGAGACACAACTTGCCCCTGCCAGATAGAAGTGGGCTGCTAGGAAGACCCTTCCTCCCGCCTTAGAGCGTACTTGCAGCACCACGGTAACAAAATAAATGCACATAACTTTACAATTAGGCTGGCTCAGGCGTTGAGATGTCTCATTACGCCACGTGCAAAAAATTATTGAAATAGCTGGACAAATTTTTCCTTACACAAAGAATGTGTGTACAGTCTGTTCCACCAGCGAATGCTCTTTTCTGACAGCTTGTGTAGTTTAAAATTTACTTTCGAAACGAGAAAAGTAGGCGACAAAAAGAAGGGGAAGGGTAATAAATGCATTTCCTACTCATTCTGCTGCAATTTGGAACTGCAAGTAAATACAGCAAAGGACAGAAGTACTAGATTCGGAGACAATATATCGGAAGAACTGACCGCTGTCCTGGCGGTTTTGAGAGTTGGTAGTGCTTGACTTCACACACACAAGTGTGATGAGTAGAGACCCGGATATATCGCGGATTCAACTGAGGAGAGGTTGGATTGCTAAGTCATGTATACGTTAGAAACTTTTTCGATCGGGCCGTTGTTAATTGAACGTGACCTTGAGGACTCTGAACCAATTGCGGACATGCATAAAAATACTCCTGTACTACCGCGGTACATCGTCAAATGTTCAATGCTCCCTCACTGGAGCGTCAGCCGATGAACAAGTAACTGAGGACATAGTATATACAGGACTGTGCAGTCCAGCCTGCTGGTGCTTGAACTCGCGATATATCCGGGACTCTAGTGATGAGTAGAGCCATGACATTTTCGTGAAAAGAATTTTGCCCCAGTTTTTTTAAGTGCCTTACCTGCACATCTGCAGCTCTTCTTCATAGGCAGTGATTGGATGTTTTAGCTCCCACGTGTCTCGAGTTTCTATCCGCAAATCACAGACGTGTGATTTTTTAATAACCTTATTGTGATTGGCACAGTCGAATAGGAGACAAAACTTAACAAAGAAATGCTGCCAATAACTTTCAAACAGAACTACAGATTTGCACGAAAGACACTGAAACAAACTGGCGCAAAATTATTTTCGTAAAAAGCTCATGATGGCACTAGTGATTGATCAGGACTGCTAGGGTGTGTTAATTTTCGGTGGAAACAGCTCATAAAATTGAGTCGAAAATGCGTGTTTTCAATTCGTTAGGAAAGTGAATACAGTACTAGTTATGTTACCCTGACCGCAGATCTTAAAATTACACGTCTTTAATTAAATAATAAAAAACCTAGTTGAACTTCCATAGTTTAGACACAGTTCAGAGTTTTATTCCTTTAATATTTTCACGGAAAAGATTCTACACACAGGTGCACCACTGACTTTATAACAAACAGCTGATGTTTGCTTGTGTATGATGAAGTCTGCCGAGTAAAAAATGAATCACTATTGCAGCTAGGTGATTGAACAAAAGGCTGCTGGTCCAGGAGACGCGACACTCGTGCCTATACTACCTCGCGGCAGGTACAAAACTAACTCATCGTCGTGGTCACCCTTGCCACAGAATATTTAGGAATACAGAAGTGAAATAGCTGGTAGGACAGCGAACTCAGTCTCACACGCCAGCAAAATGGCTTCCCTGGCCAGCAACATGGCGGATACGCCTTCAGCCAATCAGCGTAAAGCGACTGCTCTGCTAGCCGGCAGCCAGGCCAATAGGAAACGTGTCGTAACATGCAGAAACCAAACATACACGGGGCTGGAATCAACAACCTCGGTCAGCCAATACGCGGCCAAGTTCATCCGTATCAAACGAGCCGCCACGTCATTTCACGTCTGTATTACTATTTAGTCTGTGCCCTTGCTCGATAGAAAGGAGGCCGTCAAAAATAATTACGTCTTCACTTTTGGTCTGTGAACACGAGTATTTTCAGTAGAGCTAGCATGTTTCCGTACACTCAACGTAGCAGTATCCACGACTATACTATAGATAACAGCAATACGGACATGAAACTAGATACGGTAAAGTAAGTGAGCTTTATGTCTCGGTCAGCAGCAAGGACATTAGAGACGGTGACACACACACAACTCGACAGATGGACAGAAACTAGGAAAGGAGTCGACCATGGCCTTTTATTAGGAACCGTCTCAGCAATCGCCTGGAACTGTTTCAGGAAACCATGGAAAACCGAAATCAGGATGGCCGCAGCTGGGGTTCGAAACCGGGTACATGTTACCGCTGCAACACCTCGCGTTCTTTCGATACGGGAGAACTTTGTTCGCTTATTGGCTGCCCGAGGTTGTTGATGCCAGCCCCGTGTCTGTTCGTCTCCTGCATGTTACTGCAGGTTTCCTATCGGCCTGGCTGCCGGGTCGCAGGGCAACCCCCATACGCTGATTGGCTGTAGGCGTTTCCGCCATGTTGCTAGCCAGCGGAGCCATTTTTCTGGCGTACGTTGCAATCCTACCGTCAGTTTCACTTGTGTATTACTAAATGTTGTAACATTTGAGCGATTCTTGTAATGGGGAAAGTTTCAAGCTGAGGAAGTATTTTGGACACACGCCACTGCAGCAAATGTAGTAGAGGGTACAGGATATACAAACCCCTTGTTTTCCAGTGTCCACACTCAGTCTGCAGGTGATCCTCAGACTGTGCATGTGTCTGAAGACGGAGACAGATTGCAGTCTCCGAAACTTCGCAATTTGTTTTGTAGTAGGAGACCATTATGTTCATCTGTGTTTTATCTGTTTTACTGTTGACACTGACCGTGTTATTTGTATTCGTTCGCTTTCCTCAAGATGTCTGTGTTTCTGCTGTGTCGTCTACAGCCAGCTGTTTGTTCTTGTAATTATGATTGTTTCTTTGTCTGTT
Organism: Medauroidea extradentata; assembly: GCA_003012365.1. Lineage (NCBI taxonomy): Eukaryota > Metazoa > Arthropoda > Insecta > Phasmatodea > Phasmatidae > Medauroidea > Medauroidea extradentata. The sequence goes on from PNEQ01063134.1 coordinate 32,393, forward strand.
GTTTCCAACATACAGGCGAAATTACTTTTGTGGCATAAGCTGAGTTATTTATTATTTTTTTCCGTAGTTTATTTTTCAATGCTTGGATGCTCGTTTGTATTAATTTATTTCCTCGTAACTCATTGACTAAATTACTTGTGGAATTGCACATGTTTACCTATGCTTGTCAGTTGCAAACAAAGTCAATTTGTTTGTATCCTCTGGTTTTTCATCTTCTGGTTTTTCTGTGACACAGCATTTGCTGCAATGGCGTATATCCGAAAAGATTTGTTTAGTTTGTAACTAAATATTGTGAGGCCACATTATGCCTCCAGGACTCGACACTGGAGAAAGGAGTGAGGTACACGGCAGATATGACTCGTGTCTCTTGGGATCCAAGTTTCTGGCGAGGAGTGTACGTGTTGCAGTTGGACGTATATCGGCAGGCGACGGTGCCGTAGGGAATACCAGATGCAATATCTGCCGTATATTGGACGTCGTGGGAAGTTGAGATTCGTGCCTCGCCTCGGTATAAGTCAGCGACACGCACTGCACCACTACAGCTTTGTACACTTCCAGTAATATTTGACATTCCTCATACTGAACCACGTACACAATATATTATGCAACACATAATATACATAGTATGGATTAAATTACCGGTCGATAAACTGCGCTGAATAATTGGCGTGAGTTCAGACGGCAGATTATTGAAGATATATTATTTAACCTATTACTGGACCCGCTGTACTGGTAACTCATAAACAGTTCAAAGAGTTCAATACAGTTCGGATACCGAAACATCGTGGCGGAGTAGAATTACGTTGTGTTCAATATTGATGGCTTAAAACAATTCAAAGTTTATACATTTATTTGTAAATAAAATTATCACAAAAATTATGGTAGGAGATTCCTAATAAAAATAAAATGAATGTATGTACACGTCTATGTGTCAATCTATGTAAGTATATATATAGACATACATACATATATAAGCATTCATTATCCTTGAAATTTCCCCAATGATGCACAATCCCTCTGAAAGTGTACGTAATACCAAGGATTATTACGAATAAAATATGCTGTGTATGGGCTTGGTAACGACTCCGGGTCTCCTAAGAATAGTTTTTTTTCGCTGATTAACTTTATATTCAGAAACACTTAAGTTGCCCTTGGAGACCAACCACAATTTCATTTATTTACAAGGGCGTAATTTCATTTCAGGATGCCACTTAAAATAACGTTAAACGAGTCACTGACGTGAAGTCTGCTCCTCAGGTGAACGTCCTTGCGCATGGAGGCGCTGAAGCAAGTTGAGAGTGAGCGAATGTCACCTTTAGTGACACGTCGTATCCAGGCCCTCATCACGCGAAGTAGCCACAGGCAGGCACGAATCTTATGTCAGAACAACTCTTGTAACTATAAAAAAAATGGTGGTATTGAAATATTACCATCGCTTTTACCAAGTGTGTAAGTGTAAGAAAAGTCGATAACTTTTAACTCCACCACAAGAATAATGAAGATGATTTGTAATTATTATAGTCGCTATTATCACTGCCAGGGGCGTAGCCAGGGGGGTGTTTTGGTTGTGCAAACATCCCCCGAAAAAAAAAAACTTATGCATCGTTAAAAATATTATAAAGTCGGGCAAAAGTTTATGTAATTTAAATCCAAATCTGCTTAAATATCACCAATTTGCACCCTAAAATCAAGAACTTTCCCGGGGGGAGGACCCCAGACCCCCCGCCCTAGTACGGAATGCAAGTGAACAACCCCGGAAAGGAAATTCTGGTTACGCCCTTGTCACTGCAGTATTTTTTCAGCGTCTGCATTTACAGAGCTTAAAAGAACACACATACGGAAGTATTTTTAATTAACAACAGACTTAAATCACCCGCAAAATAACAATAAAAGTGAAAATATTCCGTGTCCATACAGAACGAGTACGAGATCGTCGGAGCATAAACTTACATTTTTTTTCGCCTGCAGGTTTTTTCCCCCTAAGCTTCCGTCTTTTAGCCTATGTTTGAAGCATCCCTAGATAATACTCGTTAGAGAGTTGGAGAGATCGGCGCTTCCTTTCCGAACATTGCGAAGTTCAAACAAGTTCCACGTCAAATATACCGCGCGGCCTGCTACACGTCCGAGAAAGTTAACGGACCCAGCATACATTCGGCTCTGCTAAAAATACAGCATTCATAACTAGGGCCCGGTAGTTTCCGCGAAGAGAATTTTGCCCCACTTTGGTTCAGTGTTTTACGCGCACACCTGCAGCTCAACTTAATGGCTATTGTCAGAGTGTTTTTGTGCAGAGTTGTTATTCATTAGACTGTGCCAATCAGTACACGGATAACTGTGACACAACACGTCTGTGATTTGCGGGTTTAACCTCCACACGCTGCGTGTTACGGCATCCAATCACTGACCACATAGCAGAGATGCAGGTGCTCACGTAAGGCACTGAAACAAAGTGCTGCAAATATCTTTTCGCGAAAACTACCGGGCCCTATTTATAATTCTTACGAAAAAAAAAAAAAAAAAAGAACCCTAAACCAAATATAGGATATTTCAAAACTATATGACGATATTTTAGGATACTAATCCTCACTCTCAGAGGAAGAAAACATGTTCCATGAAAATGCTTCCGAAAATTCATCGTTCTGTTACGTCAGGTAAGATATATGGGCCTTACGTCTCTACGATAGCGAGGTTGTTATAGACGACGACACACAACATGGTACAATGACTGGAGCTGGGAGAGGAATTGGCCATGGTCTTTGCTAAGGAACCACCATTTAGGGAGACCATGGATACTGAAATCAGGATGGATGATCGAACCCGGGTCATCACGAATGTGAGTCCAACGTGTTATCGTTGCATCACCTGGCTTGCTTCTTGCACTTCAGTCACAGTACATGAGGTACACTGTAAAAAAACTTCCCTAAATGTTTAGAAAGTAATTAATCTAAACGCAGTATGGTACAGCCACCATACTTTCGCCTTGTAAATATGCAAACTTTTACACTTCCCAATGCAAGTCTGGTAACTTTAGTATACATTTGACTGTTTCATAAAAACATTTAGTAGAGCTACCATGGATGTCTGGGAAAAAATTATACCATACCTAGTTTCTTAGCGCTTCTATAAGCACCTGTGGCAAATTTACAAACTATGTTTTAGAGTGTACCTGCGCATTTGAAGCTCAAAAGCGACGTAGCAGTAAGGTCGACCTTGAAGCGCGCATCAAATGCCGCGTCGCCTCAACGAGCCAAGAGCTGAACTAGCGTGCAAGCTTCCCGCCGAACACTTTTTACTATGGGTAGTGGCTGGAAAAATTAACGGGTTCACCGACATGTAGGCTAGCCTCCAAGAATATATGTGAAATAGTGCAGACAGCAGCTGTTTATTAGCTGCTCACTGACAGTGAAATGGGTCTGTATTCAATTACAGATTTATTATTGGCACAGCTACTTCCAGGAAGTGTCGAGTTAGTCATTGGCAAATTGTGAACATAATACATACCTATATAGTTGCTGAAATTCTAACTTGCTCCTAAAAGAAAACGCGAATTCTTCAGGCCTCTAACTATGGGACTTTCAGCGACAATGCTGCCTTTAATCGCACACAACGAAAGGCTAAGTTTCGCTCTAGAGGCCTATTTTATTCAGTCTCCCGAAAATAATACTCCTACACAAAAATCGCACAGAAAAGTCCCTTTCCAGCCATTTTCGAACTCAGAAAAGTAATTATTAGAAACGAAAGTAGTGTGTGGCAAATAATTAGGTCTGTATAAGGGTCCTTAAAATGATTTTCGCAACCTGATCGCGTGATGACTCGTGGAGTGGTTTCCGGATAAAATCAGGATTGTTAAAGGTCTGCACTTATCTTCACGATCTTAGTAGGTCGCAGCTATTATTTGCAGCTATGTATCAGATGCGTAGGATTTGACTGTCTTCCTGACGCATATTCGACGTTACAGCGTGTTACGCGTATGAATTTTTAAGCCAAACCGCTTAACGTATTCGTATTACGTTTATCTAAGAAATAACACACACTTGAAAGTATACTTATCTGTTTTTAAATATTTCAGCACACTTGGTAGAAACATGGATTTGGGGGTCTCTCAAATTGGCTAAAAATAAACTTTTTTTTAGAGACAGATGTAACTTCAAAAGTACCACCTGAATTCGTAACGTGCAAAACGAGATGTGTCATGGCCGTCTTTAGTTGAAGGCCGGAGTGTTGAATGTGGCAACGCTGCGTAGGAGGCCTGCTGCCGGTCGCTCATTGGCTGTCCTAGTCCGTGTAGACGTGTACACGCCACTATAGCTGCATCTATACATGTTGCAGAGACTAGGGTGGCCTAGAAGTGACAAGCAGCAGGCCCCCGATGTACTGTTGCCACGTTCAAGACTCTGGCCTTCTACTCAAGACGGCCATGCCTTTGCTCAATACTATTCACCATACGTAGCGACTGGACAATTTCGCCAAGTCAATAACCTGTAGGCTAGAATCCATTATACTATGCATACTCAAGTCCCGACTATTAGTCAACTCTGCTACTCAGTGGAACAACAGACAATGAACGAATAGACGGGGCTTGAGCATGCAATTTTCCAGTCCCTAACCATAGGAAAAATGCTACGACGAGAACATTTCACGGCAGTTCGACTCGCTGGGAATAGAGGCGATATGCTTCTCGCCTAGCGTGGTACTCTGACTTTTATCGCTCCGGTGTTCTCACTCGTCAAAAGCGGACATTTGAAACTGACACACATTACTCTTAATATGTAGCTTCGTGACAATACTTCTTGTAAACTACTAACCTATTATTTCAATATGTAACCCGTTGCGCCCCTTTATTTCCACGAAAAAATTGTTTGCACCTCTTTGGTTTAATGGACATCTGCAGCTGTGGTTCGTGGACATCGTCAGCGTGTTGTAGTATAGAGGCGTCACTTATTTTATTGAGCCTATCACAAGGTTCCCGCGACACTAAACGTCTGTGATTAGCGGGCTCAGCCCCAAGACGCTGAGAGGTAAACACATCTAATGACTAGAGATGATGGTTTATCGCGGAAAAAAGTTGACTGTTTGCTGAAGTTCACCACACGCCTAGCTTATCAGAAGATAACTGGCTTTACCCTGTACGTGAAGCGGTGACCCTATTTGACTGATCCTATAATAATCCCGTTACTGTAAATTTTGATGCCTCTTATTGGTCCGCAGACAGCTACGTTGTGTTAGCCAATCGTATATGTTGCACGAAACAATAGCGTTTTCAAGAGTGTGTTGGCACAAAGTATTTTCGCGATATGCCATCATATGTACTAATCACTGACCACGAAGCAGAACTACAGGTGCGAACATAAGGCATTGAAACAAAGTGGTGCAGAACACTTTTTTTGCGAGAATCAGGGGTCCCTATTTATCAGATAAAAATCATATAGTATTACCTGCAGGTAATGTTACTTTCAAGGTCAATTTTAAAAGTCGTCAGTTAAAGGTGACAAGAATATTATGATGTCGCACTTTAAACGTAATACACTATCACGTTATTCGTTTTTTATTATTATTTCAGAACCCTTAACATGTACAGCAGTCATCGATCAAGTTACGATGTTGGCAGCCATGCTGGTAATTACCTTGTCAGGCCTGGCTACATGCACAGAGGATAAAACCAATCCCATCCAGTTTTATTTTATCTTTTGCTGAAACTCACGTTGCGTACATTTAATTTGCAGTTGTTTCTGCGCTATCACCACAAATTTCACGCATAAGCTGTCACACAAATTGCCATCGGTCTTTTAAATAACATTTAGTAAAGAGGATTTTTTTTTCTTTGTGGTTACACATAGTCTCACATACAACGGCTGTGGATTGCATAGAGCTGTCAGCCTGTAGATGAACGTATTACGCGTCTCGATTAGTGATTCGATATTATTTTTGCTAGTTCGCTGACACGTAACCAGTTACAAGTTCGTTATGAATTTGAAATAGCAACCCCCCCCCCCCCCAATCCGCCGGCATAAACGAATGAATCCTCTAAACGAATGGTAGCCGCGTCACACCCAGCGTCATTAGCATACAAATAGCAGTGCGCGTAACAACGCTGCGATATCAGACGACTATTGCCGATGAAACTCGACGAAGAGGGTGCGTTCCGGAAACACGCGCTGCACAGTTGTAACAGGGTGGCTTCCGTAATCAGAGCGTCACGGCTATTAGATTGTCGCAACGGTCGAGCGAGCTTTTATTTACCCTTCGCTCGTTTGTCAATGACGCTGTTGATGCAGATTCAAAACATCAAGCGCCACTGTATTTCCATTCTACAGGTTGTTCTGAAAGTCCTGTTACACGTCACCGACAAGATATACCTATATGTATGTTATAATGTGTTTTAAAATAATTTGAGGTGATTGTGTGCTATGTTGTGTGGTAAGGGTACACGTGGTGACAGTAAGGTACACTGTGATAGTGTTATTAGATTTACCCCTTTATACTGCGTAGACCTGCAGAAATACCTACCACACTACAGCATCACCATTCTTCTCAGCTGTGCGACAGAACATCCCGAACCATGCACTGATAAAAATACATACACTAATAAAACTATTTGGACACTGAAGATCACATAGATTCACCTTAAAGAAGGAAGTCCAGACCATAATTTCTAGTAAATGAAAATTTGTTTAGAAGTTAGGATTTGCTGCAATATTAACTTAAGAGGATTTAATGGAAATTACAATAGGCCTATCAGTACGTGTAACTACCACAGCCTTTACATTAACTTAAGTGAAGCAGATATTTAGATTAATAAAATAATGTGATGAAATCAAAAGAGATATTGAAAATGTTACTTCCTGTATGAAACTAATTATTTGCTGTTGTTAAACTGAGAGAAAAAAAAACGAATTGATGTTGATATAGGCCTAAGCTAGGTAAGCCTTCTGGTTTTAGGTTCAGGAAATGACTCATATTAAAGTTCTGATCGCCGTAACTTGTGGGCAGAAAATACACTATTAAAACATATAAATCATATCACCTCGGCTTAACTCAAAAGTCGGTAGGCGTGCCGATTCTACACGAAATCTCGGACCTCTGGTCTCAAGCAAGCTAGTTACTACCAACACAGACATTCTGGTGCAAAACTTGAAAACGGCGAAAATAAAAGATTTTGATTTTTGAACTATTTCAGGTGTTACGAAAGATTAATCTTAAACACGTTTTATTTTTTATAGGCTTTCAAGGACAAATTTTGAAAAATCCTGAAATTACTTTTTAGGTATTTGCGTAAGCTTCATTTTAAAGAAAAAATCACTTCGATATATCAGGTGGTTTAAGAGGAAGAGAGGATTTACTGCAAACGAATTAAACGGCTTTTCACCTCCTTAATATAAAAATTTCGAAAAATCCTGAAATTTGTTTCTAGGCATTTGTATTTGCGACCTAACGAAGTGAATAAGACGACGATAGCCCGTCGGGTTCGAGAAATATCAAAGATTTGCAAAAAAAAAAAAAACATTTCACCCAGTTTCACCACCTTAATAGCCGAATTTCAAAATCTCCTTTCTTAGTGCGCGCCTACGCCACAAGGGGAAACTTCCCTTAAAATTTCACGTTTCTAGGTCCAGTGGTTTGGGCTGGGCGTTGATGATGAATGAATGAATGAGTCAGTCAGTCAGTGAGTGGGGCACTTCCTTTTATATATATATATATATATATATATATATATATATATATATATATATATATATATATATAT